>CAIGRB010043186.1:99068-138497 GCA_903798255.1 Fraxinus quadrangulata
TTTTTCCCCTATAAATAATGTGTCCATATCTCACAATTCACGACACAGCATTTTTCATATAGAAAGCAGCTGTAAATTCTAAGTACATTTTTTACTCAAAGTTCGTTTGATCTTTCAAGTTAAGATACTTTTTGTGCAAGTTGTTTGTTTTCTTATACTTTATGTTCAATAATTTATGTACGAATTGTCAATAGGCCTTCGGGTTCTTTAGAAAGAGATAAGAGATCATTCGGGAATCTAAGATGACCTAGATGGGTGTTTCGTTTGGTCACCAAGATACTCCATAAGAGAAGAGTAGTATGAAAAGTTATTTTATTGCATATAATTGTGTATGAAAACTGCACGTATCTTATTGGTTGTTTTCAAAATACTCACTCTTACCATTTTTACAGGCTAGTTCGAGTCGATTGGAGATAAGGCAGGATGGTACAGTGGACTGCCAAGAGATTTCGACCGACGGGAATATTAAGATTTTCTGCTTTTTAAATTTATTAGTTTGTTTGAGAATGTTTAAATTAATTTCAGACACGATTTATGATTCGAATTTAAATTATAAATGTTTTGTCTATTTAGAAAATAGAATTTTAACGTTCTGCATTTTAATTAAATAAATATATGTTTGGTAACACCTCAAAATGTATGAAATATTGGAACGTTACAATTTGGTATCAGAGCAAAGATTTTACTTTCCTGTAGACAAAAAAAATTACCGTGAACAGTACATGTCACTGTTCGGTTGAACAGTGACTCAAAATTTTTTATTTATTTATTTTTGTTTCTTTTATTTCGAAGGATAAATGTTGTTTTAAATAAATTTTGAATAATAGTAGTATATAATTTAAATTTTTATGGTTTAATGCTCATAGTTTAAGTTTCACATGTGATAAATTATTATTTTTTTGTGTTTAGCTTTAACTTTTGGTGATGTTTAAAAAAAATTCAGTCTAAAAATTCACATTTGAAGAGATTTTATGTTCGAANAATCGTTTTATTTATTTATACCTTATTTGACACACATTCTTTAAAAATACATTTTTTCAAAACTCATTTTCAACCACACATTTTTCAATAAAATAATATTTTTCATCACATCAATAATTTTTTTTTTACTTTTTAACCACATATTTCTCATCATATCACTATTTAAAATACATTATTTCCTCAATAATATTCATCAAACACCCAATAATAAGATAATTTTTATACAGTCCATTCTAAAAAATCTACATCTACGAAATAAACACAAGTTTCGATACTCCGCGTCTCTCGGCTCCTTGACCGTACAAGTTAACACGTTCTTACGGGTAATTAGCACATAACGTGTAACACCCCGGAAATTCTTTTTGTTAATAGAATTTAATTAGTTTACACGCCATATTTTATATTTTTATATAGCTGAGGGACTAAAGTGATATGTTTATTAACTTCATTTTGGACTAAATGTTTAAAATTATGTTAAAGCGACGAAAAGTATATTAATATGGGTCTCGTTGTGACCTCCTTGCACCAATAATTCGGATTATTTGTGAACTCCTTGAACCAAGTAATTTCCAATTATAGAGTACAATGGCGTCTTCTGGATTATCGGTTGTTTCCAGAGATGAGGTTGAGATGTTTTAGAGGAATATTGTTTTTCAAATTGTAACGGAATTTATGATTTCAGGGACAGTATTTAATCATACCAAATTTATGTATTTTCAATATAGAATATCTAATATATATTTTTCTATTATATATTCAGTTAGAACCTGATTTCTGAAAATTGAAAGTATATATTGTAAAATTGAAATGGCGTATACTGAAAAGTTGGTTTATCTATTGTTCGCACAAAAAATAAAAACATAAAAAAATCGCAATATTGTTGCGTAACTAGATGTTATTAAGAGGAAATTACATATTTCCAAACATTTGAAGATCTAAGTGCAAAAATCAGGTGCAAAATTGTTTTAATCAAAACTCAGGTATGAAATTAATAATCAAATATTTATATATACAACCCTAAATCAATTTCATTTCCATCCGTTTCATTTTCCCCATCTTCTCTCTCTACCGCCGTCGAGGAGTGCTTGCCGCCGTCAAGGAGCGTCCACTGCCGAAGATCCCTGCCCATAGAACCATCTCTGTTGTAATGAAGAGGAGGTCACAGCGAAGCAGATCCATCGCCTGGAACACCCATCGTCGGTGGTGTTGATGTTGGTGGTGCTCACTAGTTGGTGTTGGTCTTGGTGGCGGCAGGTTGCGATTTTGTGTGGTGTATGTAGTGGTAGTGGTTACTGTGGTGGCATCTAATCTCAACCCATCGATCATCGACGGTCGGCACAAAACTTATTCTCTCTGATGGCCACTGGCGGCACGTCAGGAGAGCACAACGGTGGAAGCGGCAGTGTGGTGATGATTTAGTGATGGTGGTTCATGGTTGGCAGTGTGGTGGTGATTTTGTGATTTAGTGGTGGTGGTTCATGGTTGGTGATTTTGTGGTGGTGTTGGATTTAATGGTGGCGGCTTTGTTGGTGGTAGGGTTGTCGTGTGGTGGTGGTGTATCTGACAGGGTATGTTGGATCTGATGGTGACGATGGCGATGGTGGATCTGTCGGTGGTTGGCTTGGGCACGGTGTTGTGTGTGGTGGTTGGTTTGGGGCAGTGGTGTGCGGTCAAGGTGATGATCATGATTGGAGGTGAAAATGGGTGTTGGTTAATTTGTCACCAACCATTTTGTTATCTGTAACCTAAAAATTATATAATATTTGACCGCGAAAGAATCTGTGAGTCTGTGACCAATTGATTTTGAAATATGTGACTGTGTGACCTATAAATTTTGATCTGTGACCAACTCATTTTGAAATCTGTGACCGACTAATTAATTGTGACCTACAAATTTTTTTTTATCATTGGCCATTAAGCCCATGTTTGAAACCCATTTTTTATCTCATTCTATTTTTCATTCTTCATTTCAACCACACATTCTATCAATAAAATAATATTACACATAAACCCAAAAATTCTCCTTACTTTTTAACCACACAATCTTCTATCAATCACTATTCCAAAAAAAAATTTCCACCCATTGAATTGTTGAAACTTAAACCATCATTTATGAAATTTTCCCTAGGTTGTAATTCTATTTTTTGGGCCCATTCAAAGCATGGCTCTTTTCTCTATAACGGGACCTTCTGTAGACATTCAAATTCAAATGTGAAAATTACGCATACCCAGAGTTTTAAAATACACAATTCAAAAATTAGATTTAAAAGTTTTTTATTCAAAAATTAGATAATAATTTAAACTTTTTAATATTATAAAATTAAATCAATTTTCCTCCAATACACCCTACACACCCCGATCATTTTCCACTTCACTCCACCATCCCTCCGACGACGACGCACAACCAGTAATTGATGTTGTCCTCGACACCGATTTGTATAGCTCACGACATCGTCGATCTCCCTTATATCTCTATAGCTCACGACGCCGCCAACCTCCTCCATCACTAAGTCTTTTTTCCTTTTCAGCTATGTCATTGGCCCTCCGATCAAAATGAAAAATCACCTTTGGCATGTGAATCATCATTGTGCACGGTTCGATCTGAGCGTTGCACAACTGTTGTTGTGCACGGCTAGATCTGTGTCGCCGTTAATCGCCGAGCGTCGTTGCGATGATGGTGGCCTGAGTGAATTAGGAATAATCGTTGGTGATATTTACTCATTCTACTTATACTTGTTGTGTAATATGGATGCAGTCAATCAGGTGAGGTCACTAATATACGAATATATCGAGAATGACAGTGGTTTTGTGGTTGTCGTGGACATGGTGTTAGTGGTGTTAGCGGTGGTGGTTTTGTGGTTGTGGTGGGTGTGCAGTTCAGTGCCTTTGATAATTTTGGATTTCATTTTTTGGTGGTTGTTGGGTGATGATGGTTGTGATGTTGGCTGGGGTGGTAAGGTAGTGGTGATGTTGGTACTAGTGAGATGGTGGTCGTGGTCGTGGTTGTGGTGATGTTACATGGTTGTGGTTGTAGCTGTAGTTGTGAGTGTGGGATGACATAGGATGTGATGTGGTGGTGGTGTTTGTGACCAATTATTTGGTTAATTGTGATCAATAAATTTGCCATATTGTGACCATTTAATATTATGTGACTCAAAAAATATAATCGTGGCTCACAATTTATTAAATTGTGATCGAGAAATAATATGTGGTCAATTAATTTAATAATATGTGATCGTAAAATAAGTTGTGACTTATAAATTTTGTGATTTGTGACCAATAAATAAATTGTACTCTATAAAAAAAAATTATTTGTGACCGTGAAATAGTTTGTGACCTATAAATTTTTTAATTTGTAACCGCGAAATAATTTGACTTATTAAATTTTTTATTTGCAATTGAGAAATAATTTTTGATTAATTAATTCGATAAATTGTGACCAAATTGTAAAGAATTATGGTATTAACATATTTAATTAATAAAAATATATTTAATTAATTAACTAATACCTGATTTATGAATTTTGAAACTTAAATTCTGTATACGTCTCGCTCCAAACACTTGAGTTTTGAACTCTTTCCTCTTTATTTTGATAGATACACCTGTGGCCTACCATAGAAATTGGAAGAACCCGTAGAGAATATGATAAGAGAGGATACTGCTTTGTGAAAAATGTCCTAATTTCCACCCCCACCCTTTTTCTCAACCCTAAATTATCTTTAATCCAAATAATTCGACCCTAATTTTCCCAATTTCCCTGTTCTTATACACCTGTATTCTGTTTCTTCCTTTACCTTTCGCGTTTATTGTTGAAAACAGATTCTGTGAAGCAAAACTAGTTAGTTTTTGGGGGAAAATTAATTTTTCAAATGGATGCCAAGGATATTTTGGGATTACCCAAAAATGCATTACCAATACAAGAGAAGAAGTCCAAACCTCCGAAAGAAACTCAAAGAAAACCTGATGGAATTTCACGCGAGGTGTTTTAGCGTTCTTTTACATTTTGTTATGCGCATGTATGGAACTTTTTGGGATGCGAATATAATTGTGGGAAATATTGTAGGTCTATGCACTTACGGGCGGATTAGCGCCTCTCATGCCTTCCGTTGATGTGAATCAATTGAAACGAAAAGCACAATCTGAGAATGAGAAGGTTAGTGTTAGTCTATGTTTAATTGCAATCAGCTTATGGCTATTGTCAAATGTAATTTTTTTTTTTTTTCCTTTTTTTTTTTCAGATTACATGGAAATGGCTTCCCTTTACGAATTCTGCCAGGAAAGACAACTTACAGCTTTACCATTGGGTATGTGTCATGCAATTGTAGGATCATTTCTGGAATTGTTAGGCATACAACCTTAACAAAATTTTGAGCTCTTGCATTTATAGGTTAGAGTTGTAAATGGTGTTCCGCCTACAGGTGATTATTCATTTGCGAAGTATAACAAGGTACAAGAACAAAAATTATGTCTATGGGAGGATCATACTTATATTAGTTCATAATTTGCATCCCCATCTCTATTTCTAGTGTCACCGAAATTTGTTAATTTATTTGGTGTGCAGTCCGTTGACGTGATCAAGTACACTGACGAGGAGTACGAGAAGTACCTGGTGGATCCTGTATGTGTTCAGAATTGAACTTTGCTAGCATGATGGTCGTGGGATTTTTGTTGATTAAGTTTTAGAGTGAAAAGAAGGATACATAGCACATGTTTTTGTGGTATTTATAATTGCAACTCGAGAAATACTTTCTGCATGAAGACCTCAGATGGAAGATGTTTAGTTTGTATTATCATTGAAACGTGTCACTAGATTTAAATTAACATCTACAGTGAACATGTCCCAATATGATAGACCCTGCAGCACTGTTTGGAGTATTTGTTCTAGCAAATACTTTTATTATGACAACCTCACTATGAAATTATTCACTTTGGAGATGAATTCATACTTGGTCACTAGATTTGAAGTAGAATCTGCTGGGATTTTGGCCCATATGATTGCTCTCTCAGCATTATTATGCTAAATGTTCTAGCTTTCTCAGTTTTATCTTATGCCAATCCCTTTCATGTGTTATCACGTCTCAGGTCCTTACTGCTCTGTTTACTTTCAATAGGCATGGACTAAGGAAGAGACAGATCATTTGTTTGATATGTGTGAGCAGTTTGATCTCCGCTTCATTGTGATTGCTGATAGATTTCCATCATCAAAAACTGTGGAAGAACTGAAGAATCGGTTTTACAGTGGTATTACTATCTTGTCTTACTGATTTGTTCCTTCTCTTCTGGATTGTCTGACGTTCATAGTAGGCTGCACATCTTTACGTGGGCACATTCATTTCTGAAAGACGGGGGGAGGGGGGTGAGAGAGATGACTGTAATTTGTGTTATTTAATCATGTGATTTTTGAGAATTTCTGGTGTTTATCTTGATTTCGAGTGTGCAGTATCTAGAGCTATCTTGATTGCTAGGGCTCCGTCTCCTGGTGATGTTGTTGGGCACTCACTTGTTAAGGTATGGCATTATCCCCTGTTACCACTGTCTCTTGATGTTTAAAATCCAGCCTTTTTGTGAGAATAAGTTCAGCTTTTAGTATGGAGTGTGCACGTTCTGGCAAAATCTTTGATATTATAAATTTTTCAAATAATCTAGGAACCTTATAATCTCTCTCAAGAAATTGAACGAAAACGTGCATTGTCAATGGTGCTCTCTCACACGAAGCAGCAGGAGCGCAAAGATGTTGAGGTTTGAAATCTGTTTCTGTATCTCCCTAGTGACCTAAACAGATGATAGGGGAAGAACATATTTGTTTTCCATTACATGTATATGTGACTCAGCTTTTTCTGTTTGTAGGTTCTTGCTGAGGCGAAAAGAATAACTGAGGCCCGGAAGGCTGCGAAGGTCAGCTACTCCCCTCCTCCCCCACTGAAAAAAGGGAAAAAGAAAAGAAACAAAGAAATCCCACTTCCCTGTCTGTCTGTCAAAGATGTGTCAAAGAATGACACTTGAATATTGTGAAGATGGTATTGTAACACGTTGCGTTTATGTGAAATATAGGCTTATTTTGCTGACGGCGCACTTGCTTTTTAATGAGCTTTATTATAAGGTGTAGTGTTTTATAAGATAGGCTTATCTTGATGATGACGCTCTTTTATTGAATACTACATAATTGTGTTAAGTCTGCGCTCACCATCATTTCTTTATTATTTGTACACTTGTATTTGCGTTAACATAAATTTTCTTCTTCTTCAGGCTGCAGAAGAGCCTGAGCTTCCAGTCATGGCAGACGCTGGCCATGATGTTACTGATAGGGCTGCTGTTGCTGGCGATTCTGTCTCTCCTCAAAGCACACAGTTTCCTTCTGCTACTATAGCCAATCCAGTCTCAGAAACTGCTTCAGTTGTAGCTTCTCTTCGCATGGTATGCCAGAAATCAGATTTATTGTGTTATATGCATCTTAAACTTCCTCACTTTTATCCTCTTGTTTATTTTGGTTTCACTACTTAACAAATTTACGAACAAGCTTATGCTTCTTTCTGTTCATTTGCCATGTTTGTTCATTAGTATTCCTTGATGCAGGACAATCCTGTTCCAAATAGGATTTCTTGTTTTCTCTCTTTTTCTTTCTTCTTTAGAATACTTCTTTTTCTTTCTTGACTAGAATAGGATTTTTTCTTTCTTTCTTGACTATAACATGAGTATCTTGTATGTTTTTATGTATATGTCCTACTAAAATCCCAAAAAGGAAATAAATCATAATATAAAAAGAAAGAAGAAAAATCCTATTCCAAACAAGAAAGAAGAAAAAGAGATAAAACCCTATTATGAACTGCTTGTGCATGCGTGCTTATATGTAACATCTTTGTCTCTTGTCCTCATTTTGGTCCTTTGTGCTATTCTTGGACTATGACTTTGGCCTTTTGCGTTACTGATCAACAAATTATGCAGCTGCAAGTGTACTTGAGATCTTACGCACACGAGCAAATGGTGCAAGCTGCAAGTTCGTCAGCAGGACTTCGGACTATCAAAAGGGTTGAGCAGACTTTACAAGATCTCGGGGTATGTATCTACTCCTTACACTATTAAAAGAGGTTTTTGTTCACTATGTCCTGATTATTGATGTTATATAGGTGATAGGGAAAAATTTTCTTTTACAATCTAGAAAGCGCTGATCATGAAGTTTGTGCTGATGTGCTTATATCTGAACTTGTTAAAGAGAAAAATATCAGGGAGAATTAGTGTTTGTATCTACTGCTTAGACTATTCAAAGTGGTTTTTGTTCACTTTGTCCTGATAATTGATGTTATATTGGTGATAGGGAGTAATTTTGTATTACAATCTAGAAAGCTTGTGCTCATAGGCTTGTACATAAACGTGCTACAGAGGAAAATATCAGAAAAAAATTATTTAATGAGTTTCCTTTACCTGTACATTATTAAAGCATATCTGTTGAAATATTGTCTCCAGTCAAAGACTTCGTCAGCTTTCATGGTTATTATTTTTTAACATTGGGAACCAAGAGCATGTTTGGGAGTGCTTAAAAGCTCTTTATAAGCTCTTCCAGACATGCTTTAAGTCTAGTTTGTCTGACCAATAACTATACCTCTTGAATCTCTTATTTTCTAAAACTTGAGGTGGTTTTTGCCCTTGCTTAAAGCTTGGGCAAGTGACATCCATGACTGATGGAATTGAGTTTTCAAAATTTTGGACTTCTTTAGGAGGAAATGAACCTGCCTAATGATTTTTATATACCTCTAATACATCTGTTTCCTCTGGATGGATGAAAAACCCATGCACCCATTTTTCAGGTGAATTTGAAACCAAAGGTTCCCACCAGGGCCGTATGTACAGAGCATCTTGAACTAAGAAAAGAAATATTGACTCTCTTGAGTCTTCAGAAACAGGTAATTCTTCCCGAGTGTTCTCAATTATTATCTTTTTCTTCTTGATAAATTACATTCCAAATTCCTTGTAATTCTTTTGTTATTGATCAGAAAGTCTTACCTCGTTGAGTCGTTATAACAGCATTGACCTTTATTCTTTCGTCTATTTCAAATTTTCGTTAGACTTGAGCATCATTATTCCTGTATGCTGACTTTCGTTTTTAGTTATCCTACCTTTTAGTGTGATTAACTGTCCTGCCTTGTAGTGTTTTATGTTTCTCTTCCAGTTGTATTTCTGTTGTACTAGGTTTTAACTTTTAGTTTGTTGATTAAGAAGTATATGCTGGCTGATCTTAGTCCAAATTTGGCAACTGAGTGAAGACCCCGAAGGTGGTTCTTTAATTGTCCAATTTTTTGTAGATTCCAGCAAAACAAGATTCAAGTTGATTTTATATAAGAATGGGTTGATTTATCCTTTTTTTTCACTTCTATTTTCTTCACTTTTATGAATAGGCTAACTGGAGTTGCGTCTCACCTGAGCTTGTCAAAGTAGATGGTAATAGTTTCTCTCATGGATACTCACCTTTACAAGGTCTGGGTTCAGTACTTGATCGACAGAAACCAAATTGAAATAACTCATGTTTATACAATAGTACTGTCCACTGATAGACCAGGGTTAAATAGATCTAGACGAATTTTGATATAAAACATGTCACTTCATTAGATTTTCAGTGTTTTAGTTCACATTCAAAATAGTTTCAATTTCCTTGCTATTAAGTGACTTGGGATACAAGATTTTGCTTCGTCAAGATGGGGAAAAAGTCTCAATATCATGTTTCCAACTTCCAATTAAAATTTGCAGCTAGACTTGTTTCAATTTGATATATATTTCGTCTTGCACGTTACACTTTTTGGATTATCAGTTGCAATACAAGGAGGCAGAAGGTTCATCATATCGCGATGGTTCATATGATGAAACTCCTGGTACACCACCACCTAAGGTTGAAGACATGTTTTATTTCCCCCATTAATCATTAATCACGGTAGAAAAAAATTTCTTTTCATAAGATTATAACTGCCCGACCTTTTCTTTAACAGCATCTGCAGCGTGCTGCAGATCTTGATCGAACATTTACTCCTGATTCATCAAGTTTTGGAGGTAAAAATAAGTGCTAGTGGCATTTAATGATGTCTTTTGCTGTTCTTACTTTTCTCTGTATTTTACCATTTATTCTTCACGGCACTGCTTTTTAGCATGGATTTGATGTGTGATTTGATTTTAGGGGAAAGAGTTGGTAAAAGGGACCTGAAGCGTAAGGTACTCCTTTATCAGTTATGTTTGTTATTTATTTTTTCATCTCTTCCAAATTTTGTTGACAATTCTACTAATTATGCATTGACAAATCTACTAAAAATGCATTTACTGTAAAATTGTTTCTGAAGGGACCTGGAAGATCAGAAGCTCCATCATCTCCAGCTCAGTCCAAAAGACCCCGAAAGTACAAGGCATCAGATTGATCGTATAGAAATTTTTGTTCAATGCCTTACTCGTGCATTTATTAGACAGGTATGGAGGATTCCTATTTCACTTAAGAAGAACATTTATTGTTGAGTCATGATGCAACACAATTTTTCCCAACTTACACGTCTCTAGGGAGTATGATGAGGGAGCTCTGTTTCAGCAGCTTGTCTTGTCTTGCTTGCTTCCTGGAGGAATCGAAGTAAAGTGGCCACCAATACGCAATTCTTAACAGAATTAACGAGTTGCTCGTCTGATGGTTCTGCTTCCATAGTGAAAATATTTTCATAAAGTTTTTCTACAGAAGGATGTTTAGCAGCCTAGTTGGCATTCCTTCTGTAAGCTTTTTCAAATGTAAATAATTTAAGACAATTTCTTTGGCTGTGATCAGGAATCTCAGCATTTGTTTGTCCTTGATATTTCAATGAATTATGGAAAATTTACGTTTGAATTTTGTACATTTGGTCTTTTCTTGAAATTGTTTTATCTCACGGAGGGATCATAAGATATGATCAGTAGCCTAATGCGAGAAATGGGGAATGTATATACTCCTATTTATCAGTGTGTCTGTTTCTTGACTTTGATTTTATGCTTCATACGGTTCCTTGCTATAAGAATCTCAATAGGATCCCCGTGTATTCTATCGCACAGATGATCCTACATGGAAAGAGTTGCAAGAGGAGCACAACTAAGTTACCCATTTTGAATATTTGTTTGTAAGATTAGCAATCTCCATCAGAATGCGATAAGATGACTGGATGATTATTTGTTTGTCGGAACTTGTAAAAGATCGCTGTTGTGCTTTGTGTCCATTGTTTTTGTGCGTCCATTGCTGCATCATACAATTAGCTAATTGTCAATAGTGCATTCATTGCAACTCAATGCCATCACTGGGTGAAAATTTTGGCCAAAACATGAGACTGCAAATTTGAACCCAGGACACTAGGCACAAAAGAAATAATCACATTGTGAATGGTCATCATCTCTAGTCTAGAATAAAAAGCATCCAGATTGGCTTCGGTCACCCTTGCACACAAGACAGCACCACCACCATTCACAGGTTCACGAATGCACTAGCACAAGCTCGCATGCTCACAAACAGAGCTGCAGAGGGATGCGCAAGTAGAATTACTTGAGTTGCCAAAAGTAATTAATTTATAGAATATAGAAACCCCACTTGCAGCAAGGGAAACAACTAATTTAGAAGTATCCATACAAACTGAAATCAATGTGCTAACACTCGGGTACAATATATGTTGACTACCCCACAAACTGTAGACATTTGAAGTCTTAAGATGCTCTAACGAGTATCTTCAGGAAGAACTGTCTCTCTCCTCACTTCCTATTCTTGCTCTCCCTCACATTCTCCCGTTTCTTATACAGCTTCTCAAGTTGCCGCTTTGCTTCACAGTTGGGGAAGTTTGTCAAATCATAGTAATGAGGGGCTATGTCAATCAACCTGCAGATAAATTTAAAAGGACGGCAAAAATAACTATATAAAATCCAACTAAGAATTCTTAAAGCTGTAAAAATATCCACAAAACATGTAATTGCATAGATCAAACTTCAACTAAAGTATCAGTTGATTATTCTCAATTGAACTAAGAAACCTGTATCTTAGCCATGAAGAACCGACAAAATAATTGCCAATAACAAAATTATTTTAGAACATCTTCTTTTTGTTCCATTGCGCACTTCATGGCAGTTGGCAGACCCACCAAGTCCACCAACTCCTCCCATTGAGATTCACACCAATAACCACCCACAAATACCTCAACCACAAGGCCACCAGGCCAACTGTCGCCCTACACCAACTTTCTTAGGGAAAAAAAAGTATCATCACAAGATCCATGGAGTCACAGTTTCCCTGAATTAGCGTGCGCAATTGAACAAAACAAAAAAAGTGACAACTTGAACAGCCAAAAAAAAAAAAAAACACTATTTCGCTTTTAATTGGAATTTCTACCTCGAAGATATATTTACGAAGTTGTATGTATAAACATGTAGTGAGAAAGCTTCTTGTAATGGAAAGACGGTTTTCTCCCCCTGGTAGAACACAAACCTAGGCATCCAAGTCTAGAATTACCAGTACACAGAAAACAAGCACCAAGAAATTTGCATCTATCAAAACCCCCCAAACCCCCAAATAAAAAAGGAACCCTCTGTATCCTAAAAATGATCCTAGAATCAACGGAGACAATTCGCATGGTGTGACACAACGTCCAAGCAGCTGGAAATGAATTTACACAAAGTAAATAAAAAAGTTCTTTGAGGTCTCTCTTGATTCTACTACATGAAAGATCTACATGACAATGTTTATTTAATTTATGTACTAGACGTGTGCATGTTAGCAGAATCAAAGAGATGACTAATAAAAAAAGAAACACATAAATGTGCAGAAACACAGTCGAATGGCATGAACAGGAACTTACCATTCACCACGAATATCAGTTACTGTACGGATGAAATTTCTGCTTGTTAAGACATATTCATTGTAGATAACCCACTCTGGCTTATGGTCCAAGCAATTTGAAGGATGCAAATGAACAACCTGCATGCAAAAACACAAATTTAAAAAAAAAAAAACACACACATGATTCAGCATTTGATAACATGTTTTCGAGCTTCCAACTACAACAAAACACGTTTTCTATAATTACATACTTGATTGTCTTTCACAGTAAGATAGTGCCCGGTCCGCTCTAGATGGGCAACCTGCATGAAATATCCAGCTAGCATAGCCTTTCTAATGTTGATGTAGTAATCACGGCTGTTGAAATCTGTGCTGCATAGCTTGAGGTTGAACCTGGCCATAATGCGAGCTAGCTGCTGTCTAACATTATCTGCAGATTTCAATGCTCTTTGATTGACAAAGTTCTCATAACACCATTGTGGATCCTCCTCTGAAAATAATAGAAATTCAAAACAAATATTAATACCAACAAAAAAGATGAAAAGACAGGATATAAGATCATAGGAGATCAACTACAGAAACTTACTATTTTGTTTGTACGCGTGATACACATTCAAGAGAGTAAGATGATCCCCATCAATGTGACCGAACCGAGCTTTGGCTTCATCTGCAGCTTTTTGGGCCTCCCTAGGCCGGACAAAGCAATTGGGTACTATAGAAAAAATTGGTTATCACAGAGGAGGCCCACGGAAGAGGTCAGCAGATGCATAGAGGCGAGACACCATTTGCTTGATGAGAGAATACTGAGAAACTGCAACTATCTGCATCAGCATTTACTTAGAAATCCTTGGTACATGCCCGCAGGAGGCATGAAACCCAGACTAGATGCTGATGACAACCTAAGCAGACACACACAACCACCACATACATGAATGCGTTAGCACTCATGTATGCAGTAGAATGTCTGACATCACAGTGCATAGAAGCATATCTATGCATGTGAGGAAAGAGTGAACTTCACAACCAGTGAAGTACACACTTACACCAAAGAGAATCTACTTACATGTAGAACTGGGATAACATCCCAAACCGATACAATAAGAAAGCAATATTAAGAGTGGATACCTGAAAGCATAGCAGATATAGAAAGGATTTCATTTGAACAGTTGAATTCAGGGCTAACAACAAGCATTTTTGCCATCTGAGGATCCAATGGAAGTTCACTCATAATTTCACCCAACTTGGTCATGTTCCCATCATCATCCAAAGCTCCAAGGTAATTCAAGACCTCCAAAGCTCTCATCAGTGTTTCTGGAGCAGGTGGATCCATAAAATCAAAATGGACGAGGTCATCTATTCCCAGTTTCTTCAAAGTAAGGACTGTGTTAGCGAGATTGGACCGCAATATCTCTGGATAGGTTTGTGGTTGGAGATCATTATGGAAACTCTTTTCAGTGTAAAGCCTGAAACATTTTCCTGGTTGTGTTCTTCCAGCACGTCCTGATCGTTGGTGAGCACTTGCCTTTGATATAGGAGATACCAAAAGAGACTCAACACGAATTCTTGGGTTATAAACCTTTTGTTTTGCGAACCCTGGATCAATAACATATACTATGCCATCAATGGTTAAAGATGTTTCCGCAATATTTGTTGATACAACTATCTTCCTTCCGGCGGGACCACCCTCCACTGCAGGTGGTGGAGCAGATTCAAAAATCTTCTGCTGCATAGCTGGAGGAAGCGTGGAGTACAGAGGAACTACTTTAACAGGACCCACCTGGTCTCCCATGTTACCTGTTTCTTTCGTTATCTTGCGACATGCATCTTCAATCTCCTCTTCTCCAGTAAGAAAGACAAGTATATCACCAGGAGGTTCACACATGTGAATCTGTACAACAGTGCGTATGGCTGCTTCCAGGTAATCCCTTTCCGGATCCTGAGTGTAAAATATCTCCACCGGGTGAAGCCTTCCAGGGACTTTCATGAGTGGTGCACTACTAAAGTAACCCTGAAACTTTTCGGCCTCAAGTGTAGCACTCATCACTACTAGTTTCAGGTCTGGCCTATTTTTCAACACTTCCTTCAGAAGCCCAAACAAAACATCTGTTGCCAAAGTTCTCTCGTGAGCTTCATCAAGAATTATCACTTTGTATCTCTCCAAGAGCGGATCTGTCATGGCTTCTCTCAAAAGCATACCATCGGTTAAGTACCTGTAGTAGAAGAAAACATACATCAAGCTATTACTGCCTTAGAAGACTTCGGAAATTTTTGAAGTACATAAACGAAAAAGAGGTATAACCAAGAAATTTACATCAATGGAACAAAAATATTACTTTAGAACTGTTCTAGCACTGCTGCAGTCCTCAAACCGAATACTATAACCTACTTCCTCTCCAATAGTAACATCCATTTCTTCGGCGACTCGGCGCGAAACAGACATTGCAGCCACCCTCCTCGGCTGGGTGCATCCAACCATGAACTTCCTACGCTTGTCTGCAGTCTCTATCTCTATTGCGTCAAGAACAAACTGAGGAATCTGTGGAAAAAGAAACTAAAAAGTCAAGATCTAAACTCAATAAAGAGAAGTCTGAGCCAGCAACCAAATATAAGACCAAACCAGGTCAATGGGTGCAACCTAATTATGAATACAAGCAAACCTTTGGCACAGACATTTACAGGCTTAGGTGCGTCAACAGAAAAGGTAAGCAGAGGAAAGAAAGTAGCAGATAAGGTGAACAATTGCTAGTTTGCACCGTGTAAAATCTAAAATAACTTCAAAAGGTGTGAAATTATATAGTGAAAGCCATCTAAAACTCAATCTTCAGGACCTATTGCATTGTAGCTATTTGGGCAATTCACTCAAAAGATTGAAGCTTATCGGAGAGCCAATAAATACTATCATTTTTTTTTATTAAACAATAAAATAAAATAAAATTACCAAAAACTAATGAATTGGCAAAATTACAATATTTTTGGATGCTAACCTGAGTGGTTTTACCACTACCAGTTTCACCAACTAGAATTAGAGCTTGATTTTCCTTGAGAGCCTGCAAGAACTCCTCTTTCTGGTGCCACACTGGGAGGGTCTTCCTCTTCTCCAGAATCTCGTAATATCTCTGCGAATAGGGCCTTCCATTCCATTTGTTTATTGTCGATACCGCCGTGTCGGCCAAGGCGCCGTTGGACTTCTTTGCCGAGACCGCTGCCTCGTCAACCACGTCGAACAAGCTCACCTTCCTCTTCCTCTCTGTTCCCATCTACCTAACGTTATCCAAATGGTCACCCGAATTCAAATAATACTCTCCACCAATCGAGAGTAGTATGTTAGAATTTGGAGAATCGGAAGCTAATCGCAAGACTGGGATTGAGTAAAGGGTTGGAGTCGAAACCCTAGAGAGCGAAAGAAAGAGGAATCAAGAAGCTAGGGTTGGTCTAATTTTATATGTGGAGGCATTCATGGTACTATTCTGGATTTAGTTATTGTCGGCATTTAACGGCCTACTTACTATCTGGGCTTTAGTTATTGGCAAAAATACGATCAGGCCCAAGTTTTAAAATGACAAAATGTAATAATTTTCTTTCTGGAACTTCTTTTCATTTTTTAAGGTTGTGTTTGGTACACCAAATTAGATTAAGGTGAATTATATCTTTTGTTAAAATAAATGTTTTAAGCTAATTGGATCACATAATACAGAGTGAGAAGTAGCATACTTTTAAAAGTAAATTCACTTGAAAAATTCCTTAATTTCTATCTACAGAAAAAGTGCATTAGTAAATAGTTATTTATTGATTTTTTGGTGTTGTATTTTGCTCCCTCTATGAATGTCAAGAATTTTTTTCTTTTTCAGAGTTCCTAAAATGAATTGTACTCTTTGCTTTATCTATCATGTTATGTGAGAGTGTGTCATTCGGAGTGTCAATCCCGGATGTACACACAGTATTATTATTGCTTCATAGTTAAATTTGAAAAGACTACACGGGCAAACGCATAGATATTCTGTAAAAGACACTTTTAGGGGCAACAGAGCAAATGGGGGCATTGGGAGTCCAAGGTCTGTTTTTCCTTTAGCTTATTGAGTCTCGTTTGTTAGTCATTTTTTTAAAAAAAATTTCTCGTACTCATTTTTAATCACATGTTCTCACAATAAAATATTTTTCACGTAAATTCAAAGTTTTTAAAAAACCTTTTAATTACGCATTCTCTAAAAATTCTTTTTCAAAATTTATTTTTAAAAAAAAAAGAAAAAGAAAAAAAAAAGTTGTCAAATAGGGGCTGATAAAAAAGATTTTTGCTAAGTGTACATCGGAGTGTCAACTCTGGTGTACAAGCCCCCGCACAATAAGGGGGCCCGCAATTTTTTATTGAACGCGAGCCCCATATTTTGAGGGGTTAGCAAAACTCGATACAAAATTGGTTATGATTCTATGGTAGAACTCTCTTGCTTTGGTTTAGGAGATTGAGTTTCAAATCCCAACAACGGAAAATTGGGTGCAATTTGTCTTCAAAAATTTGTCTCCAAACTTTAAAATTGAACTTTTCAATCCCAACATTTGCTTTCATTTACGTTTTTAGTCCTTTTTTTTTTAACGTAATTTCATTAACTGTAATGTTAAATTCTCTCATGTCAAATGCATAAACAAATTTTTTGACAAGTAAAGTTGATAAATTATTATTTTATATATTTTTATGTACGAAGTTGATCAAACGTAGACTACTCTGTATGTTTTTACTAAAGTTTATAAATAAAATATGTAGTTTTCATGTTTTCTTCATATACTATTCTTTCTATCAATAATCGATATATTACCAGTTGTCGATTACTTTAGCAACGATGAAAGCTATAGGCTCTCCAAATAAAAAGCTCTAGCTCTACCACTTTTTGGAATCACTCAATTTATAGTCAACTTTATTTTAGTTATAGTAATTTTTTTTTTTCAAAATAGTCCATTGAGTCTTTTTTGCTTCAGTTAAGTCTTAACGCCAATTAGTTTTACGTAGAGGACCTCCATATAGATGTCAATAGATTGTATGCACCAGACTTTCTATTAGAAAATTAAATCATAGTGACCACATTTTCAAAGATAAAGTATGACGAGTCAAGTGACAAACAATTATGAAAAAGGCCAAATGGCCATGGCCACATGGGCCCATGATAGGCTCCCACCAATAGAGGTGCCATGTGGCGCCCCTAGATGGCCAAAGCTCTGGCCAAGCAGCAAAATCCAATAATTATTTAACCAAACAAATATTTAGTGGTGGGCTTTTGGTTATTACACTTGTTTTCCCCAAAAAGGTTATTGTTTTTATCTGTTGACAAAATTCTTGAAACGGGGAAGGTTTCTATAAAAAAAAAAAAAAAAATCAAAAAGGGGTTGTTATTCCTATTTATTTGCCTAAATTTGTCTTTTTACTAAGGTTCATGTCTAATAAAAGTGTCCAATTCAATGAAGACAACACCAATCAAAATCATCCTTCAAAGAAACTATTGGGTAGTGTTGGGCATTATCAACCCCAAATGCTAGGTTAAGAGGTGAGGCTTTCCCTCACACTTATAAATTGACCACTAGTCCCTTCCGCAATCAATGTGGGATAATCTCAACAATCTCTCATTCACACGTTGGGCCTTGGTGAAAGCAAACACTTATCTCTTGTGGGCTGTTTAGCCGAAACTTGTTGATAACCTGGACTCTGATACCAATGTCGATGGTCTTGGGCATTTTCAACTCCAAAAGTTAGTTCAAGAGGTGAGACTTTCTCTCACACTTACAAATTGATCACTAGCCTTTCTACAACCGATGTGGGATAATCTCAATAGAAGTAACATATATGATAGTGCATAGAAGAATGAGGAGTAGGAGCAGAAGAAGAAGAAGATTATGATCATAAAAATTAAAATGGTGCTGAAAAAAAAAACAAATTAAATAATTATTTTCCCTCTAATACACACAATAAACAGAATAAGCATCACTTGCACGTAGCTAGACTTCTAAAACCAGTTGTTGTTGCAATATTAATTACTTGAAAACATATATTTAACACTCGATGCTAAATGAAACAATGAAGAAAAGAATGGTATCTGCAAATGAATCAATAAACAAATCATTCATGACAATGCATCTACCATAAGTTGCATGACTTTAACTCTCATTTGTAAAACCATAATGTAATATGTCGTTTCCCTGAAAACTCTTTCTACTCACATTGATTCACAATCTGGAATTAGCTTCTTCAGAATCCTCACCTTCTTTTCGGCCACGTTCTGAAGCCCTTTCGACCTCGCCCTTCTCTTCATCAAAATCCTTTTTGCACCTTATGTTCTTGATTTGAGAAGAAGCTAATTTTTCCTGACTTGTGATTCTACATATTTAGTCCATAAAGGTCTGCTGAGTAATTCAAGAATTGGCTGTTATAAATCACCCATTATTGATTTAAGAAATAATTGTTTGGCAATCTTGAGTGACACAATTTGTCACACTCCCGCAGCCTTTATATGGGACTTTGGAGGTGGATTGATAACCCTAGCAGATAATGCAAAACATTCAAAATAAATAAAATTATTTGACAAGGGTTCCAAGGGAGTGGGATGGATCAATATAAGAGATACATGTGTCCGTTGATTAAGAGTTTTGGTTGTGCATGTTCTCTTGCTGAATGAACATGCACCCACATCACACGATTTTTTCCACTTGTAGGTAGCTTCTATTGAACCACCAGCTTACCTTGGTCACTCCACCTCCATATGTATCTATCATAAAACACCCTAGATTATTCCTTTTCCAAATTCAATGTATAATAATGTGATCATAGGCCTCATTGTTTATAGCTCAATTGCGGTGGCACTTTTTTGGTGGAGCAGGAGGGTGGTAAAAATATCTATGTTTTCCTACAGGAAACCTAAAATAAATAAATTATTTAGAGTTAATTAGGATGTGCATATTTGCCTCAACATAAATGGATACGTGGATAATAGATATTGATCTCACTCGCGTCCATGCAAACAAATTTCAGCACATTTGGACTAGAGATTCAGACGGAAAGAATGGTCTTTTTGGATGTGAGAAATGCTTTACTATTTGAGATAAAAATGTTCGAGTACCAATAATGTGATCACGGATAATTACATATAAACAAATAATTATAAAAAACTCAACCAAAGTAAAAACAAACTAAGCCCAAGCAGATGAATGTGGAATAAGCAAGAGAGAAAAATTGAGTGTGGTTTCAAGTGTAAATAGTTGCATTAGAAACAAATGTTATAAGAGTTGCTTATTTATAGAGTTTTGATCGAAATGGTAGCCATTGGATAAGAACTACGTGGTCTCATCTCTCAAGCTGAAGCCTCACATCACTCAATTTGCTATGTATTTAATATATTGACAAAGGGTCACCATCATACCATAGGTTGACAATCCTTACATTCATTATTATAAACTTTACATCAACAATTCCTAAAGATTGTCTGCAGATACTCTAAAAGATAGCAATGACTTCAGCCAAAGCGAACTTGGAATAAAGCCATGGCTTCTACCAAAAGGAGCTTCAAAATAAAGGGCATTAGTTTTTTCTTTGACTTTTTTATTCTGACCAATTAGGTCTCTATTGACTTTGTCAGATTTAACTTATGAAAATTGTTGAAATTTGCTTCCGACCACTTTCACGAACTCCAGCCATATTTCTTCAGTAATTTTTGTGAGTATCTTCAACATCTGTGATTTTGAATTTCATTACATCTTCACTTTCCAGGCGGACATAGACATTAACACAGTTTTTTTTTAGATGGAGGTCACAATAACAAACACATTCGACCTTATCTAAGCCATTAGGGCTGGTTAAAGTGTGTTGCCCACAAGAGGGAGTCGTGTAGACTACGACGCAAGTTGGGGGCAACAAAAATTCCTTCCAAAGTAACTATTTCCAACCTAGTAAAGATTAGGGAAAAATATTGTATACCCTGCACCATAGAGTTGTTAGCATCTTCTCCTGATAAGCGAGTTTGTTTTCCTAGGTATGGACACGTCGTTGTCAGTGAGTTTCTTCTAAAGGGGAGACTTCGTCTGCCCCTTCATTCTTTCTTTAGAGTTATTCTTAAATTGTATAGCTGGCACCCACCTACTCATCCCCAATGCTAGGACCCAACTAGTGGGGACCTACTTCTTATGAAAGGAGACTTTTCTAGGCGAAAATATGCCCCTCCATGTCTTCCAATCCATCTTTCAACCTAGAGTATTAGATAAATGGGACTTTAAGGATTCGTATTCCTTGTGTCCGTGGGGAACGGGAGGGGGCTCAATCCCCATTTGTCATAGGTCTTGCCTCTCCCATCAAAAGATGGAAGGATACTTGATTTTGGGTATGGGGGCAGTGGCAAACATACGAGGGGGGACACGATTCCTGATATTTCCAACCTTCTACTCAAAAGCTCGTGAATGTCCTACTTTTAGCTATCTTTTCCTTGTAGTTAGTTTGATTCTAACTTTTACTCTTTCTTTTGCAGGGTGAATAGATCTGTTTGAGTTAACCTATGTGGAGTTAGGTAGTGTAGAGGACATCTATCATCGTCCCTTATAAATTTTTAAGGAATTTGGTTTAATGACCCGAAGTGAGAACTTTAGAAATTTTCCATACTGCTTGTAGAATGACATTTATGCTGATTATATTGTTCTTTTATTTGTAGAAAATTTCACAGGATAAAATATCCCTCTCCAGACATGGCTTCCATTCTGGCCACGACCTCCATGGCCAGGAAAGAAAGGGTTGAAGCCCTCATCTACTGCTGCCAAGCTGGTGAGGGACAAGGTGAAGAGGGTTAGCAAGGAGGCTGCTGACCGTGAAAGTGAAAGACTACCCCTTCCAAAGACAAAGGGGAAAAATAAGGTGGATGAGGTCCCCAAGAGAAAATTTACCTTCTCTTCTACTAGGGAATGATGTTTCACTGCGATTCTACCTTATTGGTTTGAAGTCTCGGCAGGGAAAAAGCTGATGGCATTTTCAATTGCTGTAGGAAAAGGGGCAAAAGAGACCATCTGTAGCAGAGCTTCAGAGGCAGGAGTCTTCCAAGAAGGGGAAGGTTTCAAGTGATACTTTTACTGCTTTAGACACAACGGCTCCTTGACGAAGCTTTCCTTGTGGAAGAAGAGTAATGAACTGGCTCCAGGTGTCCTATCCATTCTTCCTTCAAAGGTCCAAACCGAAGCTACCACATTCCACAATTACTGTACGAACATATGAAAGAACTTCGTTGAATCCAGTGACTCAGCTGACATCTTTGCTATAATGGTGAG
Source organism: Fraxinus quadrangulata (assembly GCA_903798255.1). Classification (NCBI taxonomy): domain Eukaryota; kingdom Viridiplantae; phylum Streptophyta; class Magnoliopsida; order Lamiales; family Oleaceae; genus Fraxinus; species Fraxinus quadrangulata. The sequence continues at coordinate 121,141 of CAIGRB010043186.1, forward strand.
CCAAGCGGGGAGGGCTTTTAGAATCTCCATAAAGACTGAAGTCCTCTATAAAAACCTTCAAAAAAAAAATAAGGAATTTGCAAATAAGACCCCATAGGCCGAAGAAGCAGCCAAAAAATCCAAGGCCGATGTTGAGGCCATTAAGAAGCAGCATGCTGAAGAGTTTATGAAACTCACCTCTACCTTAGCAGAGATTGAAATCTTGAAAAAGGAAGTCTACTTATCCCAGCACAAAGTGGCTTCCGTGACTAAGCAAGTGTAGACTTCTAATACATACCAAAAGTTGATTGCTAAGGCCTTGGAGAGGTCAAATAAAAAGAATCTTGTACTGAAATAGTAGGTGGCAAAGCTCAACTCTAGGGTAACAACCTTTTCGAAGAAGTGAGTCGTTAGGGGACATGTGTTAGCCACCTCGACAAGTAAGGAGGTGGTCCCTTTTGGGATATATCTTTTCGTCGAGATGCATACGTTTCCTTATTTGGTGGATGACTCATTAGGTAGAGGCTTTTCCCAGGACCTTTGTCACTAGGAAGTACTGTTCTTTTCTTTCAAGAATTTTAACAGAGCTATTTTTATTGAATTAAACAAATCGTACACGAACCGAGTATTACGCTTCTATTAATAGTACCTTCTTAGGTGTTCTGCATTCCAAGGATGATGTAGTGCCTTACATCCAAACTTTCGATCCTATAGGTTCTAGTTCGAATCTCTTCTCTAATGTGATAGGGACCCTCCTAGTTGGGACCAAGAGTCCCCACTCCTAGCTCCTTAGAGGATATGAATACTCTTCACAATACAAGGTCGTTCACATGAAAAGGATTTCTTCTTGACCTTAGAATTGTAGTATCAGTCATCTTTCTTTGGTAGGTAGCTAAAGTCGCTTGGGATTTGTTCATCCTTTCGTCAAGGAAATCAAGTTCGCACATCCTCAACTCGTCATTAGATATTTCATTAAAATGTAAGCGACGATGAAATGGTAGACTTACTTCAATCGGGGCTCATAGCCTCTACTCCATACACCATAGAGAAAGGAATTTCTCTTGTAACCGTCCTACTAGTGATTCGAATAGCTCATAGGACTTGAGGTAGCTCATCTACCCAAGCCACTTTGGAAGCATCCAACTTTCTTTTGAGGGTATACTTGATGGTTTTATTGATAGCTTCCACTTGCCCATTAGCCTGAGGATGGTAGGGAGTGGAGAAATGTTTCTTGATTCCTAGTTCCTCACATAAGTCTCTGACCTTTTTGTTATCAAACTGTCGTCCATTGTCAGATACAATTGAGTTAGGATACTAAACCTGCAAATAATGTTCTTCCATAAGAATTTAGAAGTGTTAGCTTCTGTAATTTCAATCAGAGGTTCGGCTTCCACCCACATAGTAAAATAGTCAATGGCGATGATTGCGAAGTTAGCACTGCCCCTTCCTTTAGGTAAGGGTTCTTTAAGATCAATTCTCCACTTGGTAAAAGGTCAAGGGCTGGATACAACACTCAGTTCCTGGGAGGGTTGTCTTTGTACTGTCACAAAGCACTAATATTTGTCAGACCTTGTCACAAACTGGTGTGCATTCTTTTTCAATGTAGGTCGTAGTATCCTTGCTTCAACACCTTCTATGCTATAGCCCATTCTCCTGTGTGATTACGACAAATCCCTTTATAAATTTTTTGGAGCACGTAAGCGGCCTGCTCATCACCTATGCATCAACATAAGGGAAGGGAGAAACCTCGCTTGTACAACACATCATCTTGAAAAATAAAATGTGCAGCTCGTCTTCTAAGCATCTGCATTTCCTCTTTGTTAGAGGATAATGCTTAACCCACATCGCCTCTTCACCTTTAGAAGTGGAGGGTCTAGGGAGGTATTCTATAGGCTCAATAGTATGTGGTTTGGAATCTTTGGCATTTTCTACATGTAGGATTTGTGCCAACTCAAACTTTTCAAAGGATGGAACAAGTTCCATTACCAACTTCAAATATGCCACCATGCTCTTGTCACTAGTCGAGAAATGACAATTAACCTAGCTTACTACCAACTAGGAGTCACCGTATATAATTAGCCTCTTCACTTGTATCTCCCTAGCCAGTTTGAGGCCAGCTAGAAGTAGGAGTGGGCAAAAGTCATATCAACCCAAGTAAATCGCCCAACCCAAACCGACTAGTTTAGGTCGATTTTTTTCCCTTTTTTTAGTGGGTCTTGGGTATTGGGTCGGGTTGTGGGTTAACAACCAAACCCGATATAAACCGACCCGATTACATTAAAAAAACGACGTTAAATTGAAAAAATCTCTAATCGCCCAAACTAGTCCTCTCCATTCTCCAGCCTCTATCCAAATCGCCCAAACCAATCACCTCTCTACCCTCTTGCTAAATCTCGCCAGCCAAATCTCGCAAGCCAATCGTCGGCGCCTTCACGCTCGCCAGTCACCTCTTAAGTTGATTTCTACTTGGTTCGAGAATTTTTCATATTTTTCAGAGGTAAGTTTTAGCGGAAAATTAACAGTTCTTCTTGTTACTTTTGGCTAGAGAACTATCATGCAGAAGCGATGCAAATTTAGATGATTCTTGAAACTCTTTTTGGATAGTTGTCTATTTTAAATTCTAGCCACAAAATGATAATGGTTGCAGTGATTTTTGGATACGTTTCAGACATTTTTGGACGGATGATATGCTATATTAGGCTGTAGATGTTTTACTTTCATTGATTTGAAATTGAATGGTGTGTTTGCATATATACAAGTTGCTAATTTGAGAGCTTTAAAACTGTATTTTTCTTTGTGCTGTCATTTTCTTATCTAGTCGATGAAACTGCATTTTTTTGTGCTTGTTTGGTAGTGCTTTTGCATAGATAAAAAGGTATGTTTAATCAGTTTAAATTATAACTTGGGAAGAGCAAAACACAAAGGGATGTCTATTAAGTGCGTTCACAATGACTTCCTCATATTTCGAGCTTTATGTTGGTTAGGATATGCTTTTTGTGGAGCAGTTTCTTCCTTGATCTAGCTTCCTCTAGAAACTCATTTATTAAGATAAAATACTTTTAGAAAATTATATAAGCAAGTAGCTTTTGCCTTTTTAAATTTGTCCTTTGTCTCAAGTGAATTCTAAGAATATATCTCGACAATCTCATAGCTTATTTAAAGACATTTTATTATTTTTGGCTGCTTTTGGTATAATCATAAATTTTCTGCAATTCCTTTGTAGATATGGATGTAGGGGACAAAAGTGGCACTGGCTCACAAGCTCAATTAGACTCAAATGCCACATATTTGCAATATGGTCTTCCTCCACGTGCACCGTCGACATTGGATAAACGAAAATCTAATAGACTTGCTTCTTATGTTTGGGATCGCTTCACTCTATTAGGCTCAAAGGATGATCCAGATGTTAGGTATAAGTGTAATTATTGTGGAGTAGCTTATGCTTGTGGCACTAAAAAGTGTGGTACTAGTACATTAAGTAATCATTTGACAAATAAATGTAAGAAGTATCCAGGTAGATTGGTGGATAAGAAGCAGAAAACCTTATCATTTGAGAACAACAAAGGGGGTAGATGGAGCAATCTTATTGTTGTTTGTCGAAACAAAGAAGAGTGTAGAGTTGCATGTGCTAAAATGATAGTTGTGGATGAATTACCTTTTAGGTTTGTCGAAACTCGGGGTTTTAGGCATTTTTGTAGTGTAGCATGTCTTCACTTTTAGCCTCCATCTCGTAGGACTCTTGTTAGAGACATTTATCAGTTGTATTTGGATGAAACACTGAAAATGAGAGATGCATTTCATTTTCATTGTCAAAGGGTTTCCCTTACGACTGATACTTGGACTTCTATTTAGAATGTTAATTATATGTCTCTCAGCACACTACATTGATTCCAAATGGACGCTTAATAAGCGTATTTTGAATTTTTGTGTTGTTCCAAATCATTAGGGGGGAACTATTGGAAAAATGATTGAGAACTATTGGAAAAATGATTGAGACTTGTTTGCATGATTGGAGGATTGAGAAAATTTTTGCAGTTACTGTTGATAATGCAACACAGCCATTTCTTATCTTAGGCGAAAGGTAGTTACTTGGGGTAGTGATGGATGTGTTCTAGAAGGGAAGTATTTGCACTTGAGTGGTCTGCACGCATTGTCAGTTTGATTGTTGGTGAAGGGTTGAGGGAAGCACATGACTCCATTGTGAATATTCGCAATGTAATCAAATATGTGAAATCTTCTCCATCTAGGTATGAAAAATTGAAGGAGTGTGCTAGGAACGAAAAGATTGATTGTAAGTCTATTGTGTTTTTGGATGTTCCAACTAAGTGGAACTCTAGCAATTTTATGTTGAAAACGGCATTGAAATTTGAAAAAGCTTTCGATAGGTTAGAAGAGGAGGATGCTCAGTATTTGTATTACTTTCGCGAAGATGATGGTAATAGAAAGAGGGGTGGACCTTCGTCAAGTTTAGATTGGGAAAGTGCATCTATGTTTGTTAAATTTCTTCAAAATTTCTATAATGTGACTTTGACTTTTAGTGTTTCATTGCATGTTAGTGCTTATGCTTATCTACATGAGATTTGTAATCTTGTAATCGAATTGGATGAATGGAGATTAAGTGAAAACTTTTTGTTGGGTGAAATGGCGACTAACATGATGAAGAAATTTGATAAGTATTGGAGTAAAATGAAAAATGTGAATCAGTTGTTGCTTTTTGCTACTATCCTCAATCCAAAATACAAAATGGATTATGTTGAATATTGTTTGAATGATCTATATATGGATGGGGAAGTCATTAGTAACATGATGAAGTTTTTGAAAGCCAATTTGATGGATATTTATGAGTGGTATGTGCGTCATGAAAGTATTGACGGAAGTAGTAAAGTGTCAACCGAGGAGTTTATAACTTCTACCAATACATCAAAAGGATGTTCTTCTTCTACGATGGATGCTCGCCTTAGTAGATTTATGGGAAAAAAAGCACTGAAGGATTCAGTTAAAATAAAAAATGACGTGGAACGATACTTATTGGATTCTCGTGAAAGCATAGAGAAAAATGATTTTGAAGTAGTAGATTGGCGGAAGGTTAACATAAATAAGTATGGTGTCTTGTCCAATTTGGCCTAAGATGGTCGAAGTCTTAGTATGCACTTAAATTGGTTGAAAGCTTCTCCGAACTTGGATGGTTTTTGCATGGAAGATGTTGACCATTACAACCAAATGGAGTAACGTTTAGATTCAATGAATTCAAAATCAACTGAAGATGACCACAAGCCCAACGCAAGTAATTCATTCATTTTACAAGATTTTAGAGTTTCAATTAGACATCAACAATTAAATCTGAATCTCATAGCACAATTAAGGTTATGTCTTTCTGGGCTAACTAAGACCACTCCTACCCTAGATCTTGTGTCTCCAAATGAACCATCAATAAACATTTTCTAGGTGGGAGGTTTGGCAGGTTCCATTTTCTCTTCCAATATGGGCGAACTCTACCACGAAATTTGTTAAAGCTTGGCTTTTGAGGGCAGCTCTTGTCACAAACACAATGTCAAACTAACTAAGCTCTGCAACCCATTTCATCATTCTTCTTGAAACATCGGCTTCTAGAACACTTACTTGAGTAGGAAGTTGGTTAGCACTTGTATGGTGCAGTCTGGAAGTGTGGCTTCAATTTTCGAGAAACGATCACCAAAGAGAAGGCCAACTTTTTCATATCTAGATAGTGGGTCTATGCCGCCAAAAGTGCTTTACTTACATAATAAATAGGTAGTTGGTGATTGCATTTCTCCCTCACAAGTACTGAACTGATAGCATCGTTGGTAACTGCCAAGTGTAGTTGTAAAAGCTCGTCAATATTTGGCTTAGAGATGAGGTAGCTTGTTCTAAGTGCTTTTTCAACTCTTGCAAGTCTGCTTCACACTCCTCCATCCATTAAAACTTCTTTCCTCCTTTGAGAACCTTGAAGGAAAGGAGGCACTTATCAGTTGCCTTTGAGACGAAGCGACTCAAGGCTATTATATGCCAAGTGAGACTTTGTACCTTTTTATGCTTCTGAGGTGACATCATTTCGATCGGGGCTTTATTCTTATCGGTATTGACATCTATGCCCATTTGATTAACCATGTAGCCCAAGAATTTCTCTAAGGCAACTTCGAATGCACATTTGAGGGAATTCAGCATCGTCATTTACATTCACAGTATTTGAAATGCTTCTCGTGGTGCTCCGCACAATCCTTTACTTTTAAACTTTTCACCAGCATATCATCCATGTATACTGCCATCATCTTTCTAATGAGGTCTGCGGATATCTTATTAACAAATCTCTGATACGTGGCCTCGACATTTTTCAACCCAAAGGGCATCACCTTATAGTAATAAAGACCTCTATCCATAATGAAGGGTGTGTGCTCTTCATAAGCTGGGTACATTAGGATTTGATTATCGCTTGAATAAGTGTCCACGAAGCTTAGTAGTTCATGCCCGACAACATACTCAACGAGCTGATCTATTCGTGGAAGTAGAAAACTGTCTTTGGGGTAAGTTTAGTTAAGATTGAAAAATCTGCGTATACTTTATACTTGCCATCATGTCTTTTTTAACAAGGACATGGTTTGATACCCACTGCAGNGAGGGAGAGAATAAAGAGAATAGGCCCTTGACTATACGGAGGATAAGGAATTAGGCAGCTTAGGGACTGATTTCCTTTCTTATCTTATTGTTGAGACAGGAAAGCAGGCAAAGGCAAGCAGGCAAGCGGGTCGGCATCTAGCTGCAGTAGGAGTAGGACGTAGCACATAAGAGGGTCTTAGGGATCGATCTAGATGCCCGGTTAGCTTCCTCTTCTTTCGATGGTGGTCCCACCACTGATGCGAAAAAAAAAGGCTAGATAATGTATCTCCACTTTTTTTAGGCCAAGAAGTTGTTAGCGAGATCTCGAAAATGAAAAGGAAAACTAAGGGAGTAATATTATAGAAATTTAAATGTAGAAAGTGAATATTTTAAATGAAATATGTTTAAATGCAACACTAACTATGTGCGGCAGTCGTCTAAGTTGGAATTTAGTTTAAAAGAGATGAAATTGGTTAAGCATAAAACCTTGAAAATTTGTGAAAAGTGACTTTCATGTCAATTTCGACCAAATATTTCTACTTAATCCGATAGTTAAATTATAAAAATAAATAGGCTAACTTATTCTATTCGTTGAGTAGATGATCGTGGTATATTTGGAATCTCAAAATTAATTCTATTAAAATCAAAGAGTGAAATGTTTAATTTTGTTACTTGTGAAAACCATAATCTAAAATAAAAACATGTCGAATGTGAAAAATCAATTAATAATACATGTGAGTGATTTAATGTTAGAGTACACAAGAATGCATGCATAGAACTTCTTCTACATAACGTATAACTAGTTACATATCCTTGAAATGATATATTCCTACTCCACATAATTGACTTATATAACCTCGATGGAGGCGGAAAACTCCTCTAATATCATATTCAGACTGCAATACTTGGTGTATCAAAGTAATAAAATTAGAAGTTTTAGAAGATCCACGGACCTTTATCATCTATCACCTTCCAATTATATATGTGTGCGTGCACGCGAATTTACTGGATCTTGGTTGAGAATAGGCTTAGATGGGCCTCAACAAAATACTAACCATGTGGAGGTCTACTGTTTCAAATGGAATCGAGCATCACCCAACCCAACCCAAATGTATATGCCATTTCATTTTCTAATCATATAGCTTTTACTTTATATATAAAGCTTCTACTACATGTTTAAATCTTGTTATTATTATTATCAAATTGGTAATTATATTAACACCATAATTTTTATTATTTGCATTGTAATTTAATTGCTAAAGTCATCGATATTTGCTTCTTTTTGTAACATGTCTTTAATTTTTAGGTCACATTGTTATCTTTAACCTTCAATTAATTAACGTATTTTTGTCTCTTGTGATGAGTTTGTCCACATTCTACCAACATGCATTGAAATAAGTAGAAAATATTTTTTCACACTTTTATATTTATTATTTATTTCGATTATTTATAAATACAAGAGATAAACAAATCTTTTTACGCTATCTTAACAAATTTTTTGGATGAAAACTTTCATCATTAACAAAGTGTGCAAGTTAATAGAAAATTGAAATAAGATTTGATGAGAAAAAAATTAGGGTAATAAATGTAAAAGGAGGCATTGGTTAATAACATTCATTGCAATTCAGATGTGATGTAGTTAAAAAAATTATAACGGGAATATAATTGCTCTTAACAAAATCAAGTTTTGATAAGATTGCAGAATCTTACGTTTGCTTGATTTTGTATCTGCCAAAAGAATTATTTATATACACATCTTTATTATTTTTATTGTTTATTTGAGCAAAAATGTCAAGAAAGGATTATTTTAATTAAAAGAAATACTAATTAATGTGAAGATGATATGATGATGGCAAATGGTGTACATACATGAATTTGTATAGTCATAGCTTTAAACATTTAAATTTAGCTAGTTACAATGGTAAATTTGATTTGTCTACATTTGAACATTAATTCCCAGTAAAACCCGTGGTCGGTGAGACTCTTTATCTGCGGAAAGTAACACAGCGGATAAGGCGGTTACTTGTAATTTTCAATTAGATAAGATTAGATTGTGTTCTTCTAGGATAATGTTGTGCTGTTTCTTGGAAGGTTGTACAAACTGACAATTAGATTCAATTACAGTTAATCCAATCTTGACTCCATAATGTTTGAAAGATTTAGCCTATGTTTGGTACACATTATTTTTTTCATTCTTATTTTCTTACTCATTTTCGACCACATATTTTCAATAAAATAATATTTTTCATCACATTAGTAACTTTTCCTTCTTTTTTAACCACACATTCTCCATCAATATACTATTTTAAACTATATTCTTTCAAAATAATATGATTCAAACATAATTTTATTTACTTTCTGTTTGATTAGACTATGATGTCTCAAAAGGTAGTTTGAAGGCACAATCAGCGGTCTGTTTTGTTAGTTAAATAAACATGTCGGTCGGTCGGTAGGTCGGCCATATGGTCCTCCAAAGTCACTCTTTTCATACCAAATCACAGTTTGGTCGGTTCAGGGTTGGATAAAATTTTTCATTAACTTCGAGTAAAATTTAAGCAGCAAAAATGTCGTTTTCTTGCCTCAGCCGAGTCTCTGGCTTATCCATTCTCGATTATTTGGTTACTAGTAAGTCTTACACCAAATCCAATTGACTGGTGAAATGATAGTGGTGGATGATGAACCCCACCACTTCCATCTGTCTCTATTTAAGGAGTCTTGATTAATTAAGCTCATATAGCCCCTGTTTGACACTCATTTTGGGTTTAAAAAAATTTTTAGAATAGTGATTGATGGAAGATTATGTGGTTGAAAAGTGAGGAGAATTTTTGGATTTATGTGTAATATTATTTTATTGATAGAATATGTGGTTGAAATGAAGAACGAGAAATAGAATGTGTTTCAAACATGGGCATAGATTGTATGTACTCTGAGAGTGAGAGAGAGAGAGAGGAGTGGAGGCAAATAAGGGATTCGAAAATATAAATAATAGATAAATAAATTTAATATCTTTTGTATTAATAACGCTTGTAGAAAGAAAAGTTATCAACCCAAGTCTCGTCATCAACCATGCTTGATAAAACAATGAATTCTTCTTCCGACACACGAAGAGACATATTGAAGATGTAAGTATAAGTCCATGTTTGAATCACATTAAAATTCTCATTTTTATTATTCTACTTATTTTCAACTACACATTTTTTAATAAAATAATATTTTTCATCAAATCAATAATTTTTCTTTCTTTTTCAACCACATATTTTTCACCAATCTACTATTCCAAAATACATTCTTCCAAAATAATGTGACTCAAACACACCCTAAATAAATAAGTATATTTGTTTGGTACCATTAATGTTTGTGAAATGTAAATTCATAATCAATTAGTCTTAATGATCCACCTGTTGCTCTTTCTGTAGAAGATAACCTTAACTTATGCATTAAAAAAATGTTATTTCGTGAAGTTTCTGCCAACCCAAACAACCAACTACTTACAAAAAATAAAAAATTTCGCGCTTCTAAGGTCTTTTCAGTACATGAAATTGAGTTGCGATGGAAGAAGATAATATAAAGAAAAAATATTTAAAATTAGTCAAATGTAATTGACTTTGGGTTTGAATATTATCTAGTACAGACTTTGGGTTTGAATATAAAATTGTTACAATTCGAGAAGCTACTACAGACTATGGAGTATGGTCTGCAATTAGCTAGTATATTCTTGAAATTTGACTTCTGACTACGTTTAAGAAGGGAACTTGGAGAACAATTTCAAATGAAATACTTCCAATTGCAACGTTTGGCCTCAAGCCCCCCCGATTCGTCGATTATGGAATAGTCTTTTGGTCGACTTTATAAAACACCTAGTTCACGCTTGTGGAGCTATACATAAAAGGAATGCTAGTGTTATTTTAAGAGATGAACAATGCTAACAAAATATACGAGACAGACATAACACTAGTGTTATGAACTGCAATGTTCTGATATCAATTTGTTGTAAAAATGAAAACAATATCGGGTTATGCCAATACTAAATTGTTGGAGAAAATAAGTTATTATAGTCACAATATGAAGTAATTGATCATAAAGACACAAGAATAAAATAATTTGCAAAGAATCGAGATTTTACTAGAAAGGATAAAGAATACATTACAATGTTTATAACTTCCAATGGGAAAAACCAACTCCAATTAAATTGTAAAGAAAATTCAAATATATATAGGGAACAAATAGAAGACATCCAAATTCTCATAGTAGATTTGTAGATGAAGTAGAATACAAAAAATGGAGACCAAAACGGAAAAGGAGACAAACAGCATGAATGGCGCCGCATCTTCGACCCAAACACTTTCCACAGATATTTTTCTTCATTCTAAAGTTTTCTTCAAGTTCAACACAAATTCCTACTTCCAACGGACTTCCAAATAGAATTTCAATTAAATTTCGCCAAGTTAACTTGAATGAGATTTCAACAATGGATTATGCTACACAAACATAATCTTTTACATAGGGNCTAAGTTGTAGCCTTCAACATTATACATATTTGACATATTGAAAGTTTGACTAACCTCAAAAGGATAATGCTACATAACCATAAAGGTATACATAGGGGTGTCCATAATGGACACCCGGCGGCCCCCTATTGGAGGGTTGTCGGGCCCATTATGGACACCCCTATGTATCCCTTTATGGTTGTGTAGCATTATCCTTCAACAATAGCGTTCCAAATAGAATTCTTCTTAATGTACATTTTAATTAGAACTCTTAATTATCTTTAACAAAGAATTCGGATCACACCAAATTCTAACAATCTCTATCTTGATCGAATTCCATTGCAATAAAAAAACTTCAAAAATTCTCCACCTGTAGACAAATTCAACCGCAAGAAATAAATTTGAACTCTTCAATGAAAAACGTAAACAAACTTCTCTATAAAAAAAATCTCAACTGAAAATATTCTTTATCTCTGATACCTCCAATTAGGGGCACGATCTAATGACCACCAATTAAGGCTGAAATAAGCCCTATAACCAAATCACAATTGAATGTATCAAAAGAAAGATCTTGGTTAGAATCAACAACTTTAACCACATTCAAACCATCAACAAAATCAGCAGAATTGTACATATGTGAAATCTTTTGGCAAGAAATTGGTCTATTTCTAGCAATTGAATACGACGAGACAGTCAATAATGGCAATAAGACAGATTTACCTATATCTTTTAAATTCAACTGAAATTTATTCTTAAAAAAAAGACCCCATTAGATTCCAATTGTACAGAAGCCAACTTTAAATCCACATGAGCTCATAAAATATGTTGGGTACTCGAAGATTCTATATCACCCTACAAGATATATAAATAAGATTTTATATATCCTATAAGCACAACACAAACTCCTTTGATAACTTTCAGAACTCTTCCTTCAACAGCGTATTCATACTCCTTTGAATCAAGTGTACTTAAGGAGATAAGATTTTTCTTCAGATTTAGAACGTGTCTCACTAAATCACATGTTTTTAACCGTTCCATCAAATATCTTTATTCTGACCCCACCAATATCAGCTATTCAACAAGGTGTGTTATTATTAATCATCACAATACCTTTTGAAACTTTTTCATATGTTGAAAACAATTCCCGATTGGGTGACATATGAAAGTGCAAGTAGTATAAAAAATTCAAGTCTCATTATGTTTGGAGTTGTAGTCAGATATAAATAGAAACTTTCCATCACTGCTAGAATTTTCTGCAATACTTACTTCTTCTGAAGTTTTTTTATTGTTGATTTATAGACTTTGATTTATTTTATAACTTATAACAATCGTTTATCAAATACCTTTTTTCTTGCAATAATTACAAAATTTGAAGTTAAATATTGACTTGCCCCTCAAATGACCCCATGAAAAATGAGACAATATCCTCGATCCCCAGATGCTACAAGATACTTCATCTTCTCCTTTGAATATATAGTACCGTAGACTTCTACGACGGTGAAAGTATCATGACTATATAATATCGTGTCTCTAAAAGACATGTATGAGGCAGGTAATTGAATCTCAAGTCTTCTGCATCATATTTGATTTTCAAGGTCTCCATATCAACGAAGATTTCCTTAAAAATAGTTGGGTGATCTTCAAGAAATGTACCATCATACAATGATAATAATAGACATTGCTTCAAATGTGATTTGCTAGTAAGACTTTTCGTCATGCATAATTGTTTCAATTTTAGCCATAATACAGCAGTTGACTTCTCCTCTAAAACATTTTGAAGAATATTATTTAAAAGATGAAGGTGTATTTGAGAACCTTTCGATCTCTCCATTGTTTATCCTCCATAGTTCAAATTGTGGGTATCTCGCCAAATTTGAACAGCGTGTTGTTTAAATCCATCTGAACGAGTACTGCTCGCATCTTTATTTGCCACAAAGATAAGTATTGCGATCTAATAGCGAAATGTCACACTTCATTGTTACCATCACGAATACATCGATCTTCCCAAAAATTTCAACATCAAAAACTTTGATACCAATTGTTATGAACTAGAATGCCCTAATACCTTCTTATTGTGAAAAGTGAAAATAATACCGGATTAATCCAATACCAAATTATTGGAGAAAATAAGATATTTTAGCTACAATATGAAGTAATCGGTCACAAGAACACAATAATAAAATAATTTTGCAGATAATATAGATTTTACTAAAATATGGAGAAGAATACAAAGATTATGTATTTACAATGTTTCTAACTTCTTATGGAAAAAACCAACCCGAATTAAATTGTAAAGATGAGTCAAATATATATAGAGAACAAATATGAGACGTTCAAACCCTCATAATAGAGTTTTATATGAAATATAATGCCAAAAAACAACGTCCAAAATGGAAAAGGAGACAAACAACATGATTGGCATCACAATGCCACTCTTCGGGCGCCACAACGTTGGCCGCTGACTTCGTTGTTTTATTTACAGCTGTAGGGACCTAGGCGTCTGGTCTCCGACCTAAACACCTCTCATATATATTTTTCTTCATTCTAAAGTCTTTTTCGAGTCTAACACAAATTTCTACTCCCAGTGAACTTCCAAATATAATTTCGATTAGAATTCGCAAAGTAAACTTAAATGAAATTTCAAATATAACATTAAAAATAAAATTCTTCTTAATGACACTTTAATTAGAACTCTTAATTATCTTCAACAAAAAATTTGAGTCACACCCAAATTCTATCAATAAGGAATTCACCTAGCTTAACAATCGACTTGTTTACAAACAACTAAAATGGGAGAACACAATCCCAATCCCCATAAAATACATATTAGGGGATAAACACAAGTGGGTTGAGTTAGAGACTAGTAGTGCTCAAACCGAAATATCGTATACAAGAAAACTACAGACCAATTCCAATTATACATGGAATTGTCTTCAAAGCCACAAAACAAAATAATTTAACAATAAATATTTCTTATATTTTCTGTGTTCTTTTAATTGTCAAATGCTGCCCTAGGGCACAGGATCACACTCAGAAAACAAAAGCCACTTTAGAAATGCCACTAGCCTCTTCAATCCAGGGAAGGTACAATCCCAATTTGCCATTTTCTGACCAATTGAATCCAACTTCAGAACCATTGAGGTAACATTTCTTAGGTGACACACTGGAATACGCCAAGAAATTCCCTCCTCCCTTCACTTCAATTTCCACACTGCTCTTATTGTAAACCAAGCCTTGAATTGTTCCTCCGCTGTTGAACATATTGGTTAGTCCGATTGGCGCAAACTTCAATGACCGGTCAAGTTTCTTGACCGGGACGAAGCTGAAAATCTCGAATGTAGATGGCAGAATAGTGATTGGAATGGCCTCAGAGTTGCTCGTTGTTAAAATTAGTTTCTCGGCCTCACTAAAATAGACTGCATATTCTTCAGCTTCTCCCATTTCAGTTGCTTCTTTCTTCTGATCCCATTCAATGGCACTCACAGGAACAGAACCAGAAATTGGCTTGTAACACTGGGGGTAGCCCTTTATCCTTTTCTCCTTGGGATCCCATCCAGCACCTTGGCAGTTGAATGCACCAACCACACCTCCATACTGTTAAATTTTGCAAGCAATTAAACAATATCCAAATATAAAAGAAAAATTATCGATTTTTTGAAGATAACTAAGGTACCTTGTTGATGTTCCAAATTTTAAGAATGGTTTTGCCGTCAAAGAGGGGGTTCATGAAGAGGCAATCTCTTGTTGGGAGAGCAGAAAGTATGCATTTGGGAATAGTACCATCAGGAAATACAAGTTTCTTCAACAGATCAAAATCATGACCACCCACGGAATCACTCACATACACCGGCCCCCCAGAGATAGCCCGAGATCCGGCATGGAATTTCGCGCACAGATGGTCCGATTGGAACATGTCCCAATCTGGTTGTATAAACTGACCCATCCACATGCTGTTATAGGCACAATGGATCATATGGACACCTTGTAACCAATAAACTCCCATTGGATCACCATTAGGATCTTGGAACCAGAAGTCATCCCCTATTCAGAAAAGGTTAAATAAAAAGGCAATATATTAATGCCATGTTTTCAAAAGATTCTCTCATTTCCAAAAGATTGAAGTGTACAATGACATGGGAAAGACAAAAAGGAAAAGAAAAGAAAGAAACTTACCAACTCTTCCCATAGATATCTCCTGAGTTCCGAGTAAAAAGAAGTCATTGCATTGTTGCATGCTTGATATCAGTCCAGTTCCATTGAAGTTCTTGGCAAGGGACTTTGACAGCCCTTTATAATAGGCCTTTGCAAGCCCAACCCTACCTCCATAATCCTCGGACACATATTCAAGTGTCTGTATTAAAAAGGTTTATTAGTGTCTTAATCATATAAAATTAACTATAGATACTGAAGTTACAGAAACTTACATGAATCACATCCACTTTGACTCCTGTAATTCCAACTTTAGAAAGGTAAGAGTGCATCGAGTCATAGAATTCTTCGGCTTGATCAGGATGGACAAGTCCAATGGAACCCTCAACAATTTTCACCACAGCAAGATCCTCCATGGTTCCACCAAGTCCAGGGGACAATTTGCACGGGACAATCTTCGAATTAAGGTGAGTTGTTCCCGGCCTCACTCCTCCCCAAGCACCGCATAACGCGTGCCAGACATATATATCATCCAATCCTTTGAAATTAGTCCTCAAATCCCTTGTGAAAGCTTTCATTCCAAAATTTTCGGATTTGAAAGAACTATTTACACATTCTTGGATTGAAGTTTTTTCTTCTTCTCTGCCAAACATTTCATCCAAATCCCTATACAGTTTCTCAATTTGAACATCATGTTGAGACAAATCAGTGATCCCAGATTGGGCTGCCTTATTGCGAGCTTTTTCAGCAAATTCAATCTCAATAGCCTTTGAAATCAACATCTTCGGCTTCTTGGGGTCAAATGGAGAACTATTAAGCCCCAGCATGGATCCACTCCTATACTTCCTGAATTTTTCACATTCATCAAACCTGTGAAGCCTGGCAGTCATTTGAGTCCCTCCAAGAACCAGATTTTTCGCATCCTCATTTGGGTTTTGTCCATCGAAGTTGATACTTTGCCAGCCATCATCAATGATGAGAAACCTTGGAGAGAGCCCGCCATCCGAGAACTCTTTCACCCCATGCCAGATTCCAGTTGGTTCTACAGTTAAGTAAAATGCATCCCAAGTGCACCAACCAAATTTATTTATTAGAGATGGAACTGATTTTTCTTCCAAAAGTCTGAATGTATCGAGATGGACTCTAATAGCGCTGTATGCCTCTTTCATCAAATTGTATGGATTTTCAGAGACATGAACATAGGCAATAGCATCAAAAGATGATGATTTCACCTGTGTAGAGCCACTTTCAGCACAGATCATGACATGACCTTCAGTTCCAGGGTGAAAGGCAGACCTGAATTTGCGTTCAATTATTGGTATAATGACAACATAAGACTTTGTTTCAGGCACATCAAACAATATCCATTGTGTTTCCATCTGTAAATCCGAACCCGAATTCCCAACCCACTGAGTAGACCACCATGTTTTGAACCTGAAAATGCTGAGAAAATCCCTTCCACTAAATTTCCCCAGGGAGTTTATTAGCCTGTCAGAAGATTCATCCTTGCTGAATCCAAGGAATCCTCCCTTGAAAGACAGGGATTGGACACGCTCAAACAGTGGAAGGGGAGCATCAGAGGATTGGCATATTGAAGAAAAACTTTTAAAGGTGACATTGCTTGGAATTTCAGTGAGAAGAGGCACATTTGTCACACAAAGCTTGCCATCAACAAGTTCGAAGAGGTTATGTCTATCGCTGGATTTGAGGACAAGGAAGATTGAGTTGGCAGGATCATTTGGGGGTGCCATAGCTAGTTAGCAACAGAGGAAAACAGGGGAGGAGCTCACAGTGTATGAATTACAGGAAAATTTATTGAATTACAAAAGAACTATAAAACACAGACTGGAAACGGGAAAAATATACTGAAGTAATTGAAGCTTAAAATTTAATGGAGGAGCTAAATATGCTGATGAAAGTTTAACAGAAGCTGGAAACAGGAAAGAAAGACGAGTTTTTAAGAATCACAGAACAGGAAGAAAGTTAAAGTGGAGAAAATTTATAGAACTTACAACTGAAGATATGGTCGTTTGTTATAGACACACGGAAAACCGAGAAGTGAGGACCCATATATATAGAGAAAGCAAAACAGAAAATGAAAAATGTGTACCCCTTGCCTTCCACCACACG
>CAIGRB010043200.1:9824-35538 GCA_903798255.1 Fraxinus quadrangulata
CCCAAGCAAAACCCACGGGTCACTGTACGTTTCAACTCATAAAGCAAATAAAGTCAACTATCGTATGGCACTACATGACGGAGGTGGAGTGGGGGTGGTGGGGTTGGGGGTTGGTGAAGTTGGGATTTACGTGGGTTGGTGGAAGTTTTTGGTTTAAGATGGGTAGTTGGTGCACACGGGTGAGTATCAACTTTCAACCGTTAGCAACCCTCGCAAAATAAAGAAACAATTTTTATCATATTTTCATCCACCCAAATTGTGATTCGTATTCACCTAACATACCATCTCACCTTCATTTTTATTCACCTTTTTATTCTTTTAATTGCTCAATTGGTGAATGTGAATAAGCATAACTTAGACGGATACACTATTCATTCTAAAAGTGCTATATTTATTGAGAATTTGAAATTTTATAGTATGTTTTGTGAGTAGTTATGAACGAAACTAGAGAGAACTATGACCAAAAGGTATACGATCAAGTTTTAGCTTCTTTTTATTTATGATATAATAGTTTGATCTTTAATGAATTACTGCTCCAAAGATGAGGGTAGGTGCACTGTAATAATGGCTATTTGGATGTATACTATAAAATCACATGAAAATTGTCGATATTGTGAGTATGAATACACGTAAATAAGCCAGAATCAGTTTAAAGGGCAGTACTCAGTCAAAATTTTGCCAATGAGAGAGGAAAGGCAGCATGTTGGTTCTATAAGCTATAAGCTGCCAGTGATGGGTGGGCACTGGGGACATTAAGCATTGTCTTTATATATATAAATGCCTTTGTAGACTGCACTTTAATATAATTTTCAAATAGGACAAGGCTGCCTACCTCAATTTAAGGAATGGAAGTCATGCATTAAATCTAATTCTCCTCGAAAGGTTGCAAGTAGAAAACAACATTTGCTTCTTATGATATATTAACTGCATTGAATTGAGGAAATATAAAACACTTCTTTGATAAAGATTTTTTAAGAAACGATTTTCTAAAATGTATTTTTTATGTTGAATGTGTCATTAAGAAGTATGAAAACATTATGAAGAAACGTAAAAATGATGTTTTTTTTTTTGGGGGTATAAATGTGTGGTTGAAAATTAATTTGAAAAATAAGTGAATTTCAAAGAATGAAAATCAAAGAAGGCAAAAATTTGACATTTTTTGTTCAGTAGTATTCAAGTCTTCTTTTTAATTATTAAACTACATCAAAATTTAGGTAGGTGGCTCTACCTGAACTCCACGAGAGATTTGAAAGTAACACTACCATGTCTGTTATAACACTACCATGTCTGTTAATCTGAACACTGAACTTCATGTTAAAGTCTATTAACTTGGAGTTTATCGGAAAGGGAGATGAAAGAAACGTTAAAGTCTTGCTATTACTCATCTATGAAAAGAAGTTATTACATGTTAGACTTTGATGGAAAGATTTTAGATGATTTTACATGTGAAGGAGCGCAGGAAAGACATAGAAAAAATTTAAGTAAATAACTTCATTGACATTAGACGAGGTGATTCGTGAGTTAACAATCAAGATTCTCATACATCATAGGGCAGATTAGTCAGAAACAGAAAATTATACTACTTTGTTGAACTTGTCTGTAGTAGGTGAAGGTCAATATTGGCACGAGTATTTCCCTTTCTAATGGGAGACAAATTTTTAGCATAATTGAGATATGCAAAAATCTTTATGTTAGGATATAATATACTTTATAGCCAACCTGTGAGTTTAAAAATGAAAGAATTTTGGAAGCAAATAAGACGTTGAATTTTAAGTTGAATTATCAATAGGGTTAGGGTTGGCAGGAACGCCGCTCAGTTAAAGCTATTGTTTAGCAGCCAAAAGAAAGAAAGAAAAAAATTATTAGGATAGAAAATCATGCAATCACATGATGTTTGGTATGTTAATAGAGTTTGAAATGTGAAGAGAAAGGTTATTGATACCTTATGCAAAAATATATATAAATTGTCAACATCATTTTTTTTTTGAACTAAAAATTAACAGATTTCGACTTCGAAATTTTGAAGAATTGGTTTTATTATGACAAAAAAAAAAAAATTAATTCGTCCATAATTTTCTTGAGTCTTTTTCGTCTATTCTTTTGAAACTTTCTTCATTTCAAGTGCTTACGCACCTATCTAACCAATTAAAAGACACTTAATAGTCAGATATTTATAAGAGTTTGAGGATTGTAAATCATGCACATTAAGAAATTTCTTCTATTGAATATGGTAAAAACTAAAAATATCACGAAAGTGCTCATTTTTCTTATCCTTATCGTTAGAAAATTGCAAAGGTTATGAAAAAGTCATGCTTTTGGCAAGGACTATATTTCTTCAAACACCGAAAAGAAAAGACAAGGCCCTATTTCGGAAGCTGTTATTTATATCCATCATTGTTATATATGTATCACTCACTATATTTATTCCTATTAAAATTTTAAGATTAAAAAAAAAATATTATTTTCATCAACATCATATTTCAATATTGTCTTTATTAAATTCATTCATTTAAAGTCTTATTTACTTGCCTTTCGTGGAAATTTTACCAAACTTTAACATGAAATTGAATAAAGCATTATAGGAGTTCTTTTACTTATAAACTCACTCGTCTTACATAGCTATCGAGAACTAGTTAAAATATGATAAACCATTGTAGCAACAGAAATTTTTGTTTTGGACATTTCATCTTCGATTATAGAAGGACATTAGAAACGTTATTATAATCAATTGAGAATAAAATCAATCACAGATGCATGATGCATGTCACCACTAGAACAAGCTAGTGGAATATCTGGGCAGTTTGCCCATAACAACCGTGATTAATTATATATGATTTCTTTGTTAAGCTGATTGATTTGTTGCTATTAATCTGACTGCCGTGCGATTTGTACATGTAATTGGTTGTGCAAAGGGTCATAACGTAGACATATTTCTCCAGTCTCTCAGGGGGTATGATCTTTTTCAAGAAAGATCCTTTTCTAGGAGTCGATCTAGAATCTTCATATATCGCTACGTCTGAATGCATTTTCTCTAATGACGTATTTTTCATTGTTGTTTTGACTTTAGTTGAAGAAGATATTTTATGAATATTAGAGTTTTAGTTAAATATAAATTCTTAAAGAATATAAAAAGGTCTAAAGAATTTAATAAAAATAAATATTAGTATATGAATTTAGAGTGATATATTTTTATTTAATTTTATATATGTCTATTTAAGTAAATTTACATAAGGTTAAAAATATAATAATTTTCTTTTTAAAAGTAAATATCTATAATAATGGTAGATGTAAATAGCTGCTTCCTTAAACTATTGTTGACCAATTTACGAGTTTCTTCAAATATCTAGTATAGTACAATTAACTGCAATTAACACAATGCCTTGTAAATTAACACAATTCATGCAAAAAAACTTGCAATAATGGAAAGTACCACCGCTACTTCAAACAACAACAATAAGAAGAAGAAACTTTCCAATAACAAACCATTGTTCTGTTCATGGAGGTAAGGTGAAGTCCCCTTCTTTAATTATAAATTATTTTCATGTATAATAAGGGTAGGGGAACCTAACCATCCTGAAGGTATGAATTAGATGGCCTAAAAATCACCATCCAAACTTAACTAGCTTTAAAAAGAAAAAAAGGAAAATAGACAATCTAACTTTTTTAGTGATGCTTGAATAGGTCAAAAATGTAGAATTGTTTAAGAGTTTCAACCTTTGCCACTTAAGTTATGTCTCACTTATTGAATATTTAAATTATTTACTACAATGCATTTCAATTTCACCATTGACTTATTGAAATGGCGATAAGACAATTTGCAATAGTTCAATTATCTTTTCTTCTCAATCTTGCCAAGATTATAGTTATGGTTAGATCTACTAGCTAATCAACAAGTTTTTTGATGTACCACAAAATAGAGTAAAAATAAAATAAAATAAAGATTTAGTGACGGCTCACTATGAGAAATTTAGCATTATGTGAAATCTTGTCATGATGCATAATGAAATATTCTAATGTATAAGTGTTATATAAGGTTATTTTTGTTAGAAAAAATTATTTATTAGCAGGAGTGATGAATAATATAGTCTATGTGATAGTGGAGTGACTCTAATATAGTTCAATTATATTTGAATGTATTTTGTTTCTATTTATTGAACTATGTGATATCATTATAACAACAGGTAAACCGAGAACATTTAAATAAGAATCCATTCCACATGTAATTCCTTTGGGTTTCGGCAAACTTAATGAAATTGACTTTCTCATTATCTAGGGAGCTTTAAAATGGTTAGCATCGAAACTGGAAAGGAATTAATAATAATATGTTGTGATTACCTTGAAATAACGGGAAACAAATGACATACACTGACAGTGGGAGCGAATTTACTGATTGGGTGAGCTAATTTCATGCTTTAAGGATTAAGCTAGTTATTAAAATGTTAGTAGATAATAGAATTAGTTAAAAGTCAATCAATCAATAGCTGCCACATGAAACCAACTAAAAAGACCCATTTACTCCTAAGGCGTGAATAAATATCTATAAATAAGTATGTCTGACATGAAAAATAATATGCTGAATTTGATAGTCTAGCTAAGAAAGAGGAATTTGTTGATCATTTAAACAACAAATTGGCGCCGTCTATAGGAATTCAGAACAAGGATGACCATGATCTCGTTATTTTTAGTTAGAAAATCATCGAAACTTGTGTAGAAAGGAGTCAAATAGAATCAGATCATAGTAAAATAGAAGCATTAGAATCTCATGAGTAATTTTCTGGCAATGATCCTGATGGTAGCAATAATGTAAAGAAGTGTCATGAGAAATCTAAAGAAGGAAATGAGGAAAAGCTCAAAGGAAATAGCAAGACTGCCACTGTTAAATATCGAGTAAAGAAGAAGGTATTTATTGGATTGTGATGCCATTTGCGACATTTACTTTCTAACACTTATGGGGCAATGATAAAAAGGACTCGGCCCATTTGCTGGAAATTAACCATTGCCCAATAACACAAGAAAATAGCCCAATACTCAAGCTCACTTAATGGGGCCAGTATGCTGCTCTGGACCAGATCTTTTGGGCTGGATCTATGGTGATAGCCTTGAGTTGAATTAAAAGACTTGAATCGTCATTTTTGTGAGGAGATTTTTCATTCTGCTCTCTTCTCTTCGAAGCTTCTGGGTCTCTGTGACCTTCATATCCTCCATCCATCTTTTCTGATTCTGCGTGGTTAAAAATAACTCCTAGTTTCTTTTTTGTACTTAGATCTTTGTGATTTAACTCTTAGTGAGTCTTCGGATGAGGGTTAGAGATGATTTTGATTAGTGAATTGATCTTGGTCCATTGTAGTAGTTGTTGTGTCGATTATAGTTAAGGTTTGAGTCTTTTGTGGTGATTTTCTTGTACAGATGGGTACAATGTTTTGATTCTGAGCCCTATGAATTGATTTACTATTTGGCATGGTTGAATCTTGGTTTATTCTTGGTGGATAGATATTTTTGCTTCTATTGGTTTTAGCTCTACAAGTGGTATCAGAGCGTTTGTGAGTCTGGAGTGAGTCTTCGATCAAGTGTTTGTCTAAATCAATTTTCAGTTGACATGTCTATCTAAATAGAAACCCTAATTTTTGATTTGGCTACTAATCATTGTTTTGTTTGTGTTCTTGTGAGGAACCTAGTTCTTGGTGAACGTATTTGGGAATTGGGCTGCAAGTTAGGTGTTCTGCAGAGTCTCCAATTTTTTTCTTCTTGGTGTTGGTTCTTCGAACTAGCTTGGTGACACTTTTTAAACCCTATTCTTTGATTATTCTGCTATCTTTTGATTTGAGTATTCTTAATTTCCCTTGTTTCCCCATGTGATTTGTATTCCCTGGTGTTAGAATTGAGCATTGACATGGGAACGTAAATCTCATGGAATCCTGGTGAATTCTAACATCAGGAATTAGTTGGAATCTAGATATTAATTTGTTTAATACACTGTAGCATAATTCTTTGTAAATTGATGTGATTGTTAGCTTGTTTTGATCCTATAGCTGACATTGTGGTTCACTGCGTTTATTACATTGCTTACTATTACTACTAATTTCTTCACTTGATGTGATTGTTACACTGCTTACTATTACTGTAGCATAATTCTTTGTAAATTGATGTGATTGTTAGCTTGTTTTGATCTTACAGCTGACAATGTGGTTCATTGCATTTATTACACTGCTTACTATTACTGCTAATTTGTTCACTGTGTTATTAGTTTGTTTTTTGATTTGATATTTTATTCATCTCTAATTTGTGTTACAGTGAGAATTGTGTGATATTAAATTGGTTTATTGAAATATTTGTTTTTTTTTTTGTTAAATATGATCTCATATATCTTTTTGTGTTGATTAAAAACTCTAAATGACAACTACAACGTTTGAACTTGGACTTTTTAATGAAAATGGAATTTACCCATTTGGTAGCAAAAAATGAAAGGGGTATTTGGGAAAAGTTAAAAGAGCAATATATGTTTAAGAGTTTGCCTAATAGACTCTTCATTTTAGAGATGTTCTTTAACTTTAAGATTTATATGTCTAAGGACTTAGATGATAATATTGATACGTTTAATAAATTAGTTCAAGATATCACTAATGCTGGGGATAAAGTTTATGAAGAATATAAGGTTGTTATCCTCTTGAATGCTATACCAGATGTGTATAAGGATGTTAAATCTGCTATTAAGTATAGTCTACCTTAACTCCTGAGATAGTGATTAATTCTTTAAGAAGTAAAGTTAAAGAATTAGAGCTTAAGGTTGATAGAATTGGGAATGACTTTGAGAGTTTGTTTGTGAGAGGTAGACCTATATCTAGGCAAGTTAATGGTCAGAGTCATCAGGGGAGTAATCATAACAATTTTAAGAAGAAATGGAATGGGAGATCTAGATCTAAGTCTAGAAGTGGAAATATGAAGTGTTATGGGTATGGAAAGATATGATATTTTATAAAAGACTGTTATAAGAAGAAGAATGAATAGCGAGAGGCTAGAGTGGATGAGGGGAATGTAGTTGAACCCCTAGATGAGAGGACTGTTGATGTATATGTGGTGACATAACCTATTTTTGATTTGAATACTGCAAATTATGTAGACAATAGTAATCAGAATAGTGAATGGATTATAGACTAAGGATTAAGGGTCTACTTTCCATATGACTTTTAGAAGACCTTGGTTAGAAAATTTTAAGGATCTTGATGGTAGAGAGGTTGTTATGGGTAACAATGTAGCTTGTAGCATTAAAGGAATTGATAGTGTGACTTCGAAATTTGAAAATGGATATACCTTTACTTTAGAAAGAGTAAGGTATGTTCTTGATTTGAATAAGAATTTGATTTCTATGGACAATCTAGATGACAAGGCCTGCAAGGTCGGATTGGCAATGGTTCTTTAAAAGTAATTAAGGGTTCCTTAGTTAATTTCAAAGGTATCAAGAGGTATGGTATATATGTCAGTAGAGCCAGTTTTGTTCAGAGTCACATTGCTGAATCTTCTAGTGCTGAGATTGATGCTACTCTGAAATGGCATAATAGGCTAGCACATGTGAGTGAAAAGGGCTTGCATATTTTGAATAAGAGACGGGCATTTGGTAATGATGTGATTTCTAAGGTTCCTTTCTGTGAGTATTGTACCTTAGAAAAATAACGTAGGCTTCATTTTAATACTGGACAGCATAAAACTGCATCTATCTTTGAGTATATTCATTCTGACCTGTATGGTCCATCATCTACTACTACTTAATGTGATAATAAATATTTTTTTATCACTAATTGATGATTTTTCAAGAAAAGTTTGAATCTATCTTTTGAAACAAAAATCAGACAATTTTGAATAGTTTAAAAATTGAAAAATTTTAATTGAAAATCAAATGGATAAAAAGATCAAAATTTTAAGAACAGACAATGAGTTGGAATTTTGTAATTCTGAATTTGATCAATTGTGTAGAGATGATGTGATCCTCAGGCACAAAACTGTTCCATATACTCCCAACAAAATGAAGTTGATGAAAGAATGAATATGACTATATTGGATAAGGTTAAATGCATGATGATTAGTTTAGGAGTTCCTAAAGTCCTTTGGGGTGAGACTGTTTGACAGCTGTATATATTGTGAATAGGACTTCTTTTAGTGTTTTAGATGGTAAGACACTTGAAGAGGTATGGTCAGGAAAATGGTCTGATTATACTGTTTTGAGAATTTTTGGATGTGCTGCATATTCTCACCAAAGTATAAGCAAGTTGGAGCCTAAATTTCAGAAATGTGTTTTCATGGGATATCTTGAGGGAGTGAAAGGATACATGTTGACATATGGTTGATTATAACCTTAATGTTTTGATTATAACAAACAAGCCAATATTATTTCTAACAATTGATTTTGAGTGATGATAGTTTAACATTGAAATCAATCAAGTATTGACAAAATCAACACATTATAAATCGGACTCGAAATAAAGAACAAATTAAAAGTTAAGCATTCAAATCAAATCATTCGAGACGATAACGATTTGCATGCGACGATCGAATTGAGACTTACAGATTCGCAAAAGACGCAAATCAAGATACAAGTCAAAAGAACGACAAAGTCAAGATATTTTGACATTGTATAATCATATGTAAAAGTAAAACATTTTAATTCTTGGCAATTGTACTTTGCAAGCTCAAGTAATGATTTTTTCGTGCACGACAAAATTTACATTATGAAAATATTTGCACAAAATTATTTCTCAGAGGGAAGTTTTTCAACATATTCTTTGAAAACTATCAAATCTAACTTACTTTAAAAAATCGAATAAAAATATTATATAAAATAATTATTGATTGCAAACAAAACAACCCAAACCGTCTATGGTCATCCGGACGTCCGGTTCACCAGCAACGATCGATTTTTTGACCGTTCTGACAGAGTTCTTTAACGGCTAGTTTGGGTCGTCCGGTTCAGTCCGGATAGTCGTCCGGTTGGATAGAAAGTTTGGCGTTTCTCACCTATTTTATTCCTATAAATACCAACTCACTTTACATTCAATTTTAACAATTCTAAGAGCAATAAATGAGTTTTTATTGAGATAAATTATTAATCTTCATCATTTATTCATCCTCATAATTTGATTTATATTTGAAAAAATTTTGTTCATTCTAAACTTAGAAAATCAATTTCTATCATAATTTTTCAAATCAAACACTTGAGCCATATTCATTGCCCTCTATTAAAGTGTTTACCTTCTTCTCTTTTTATTCTCAACTTTGAATCTATTATTCATTAAGAATAGAAGATTTTACTTATAAACTCATTTTAAATTGTGGATCGTGTTGAAGTCCCTTAAATATCAACATTGTATAAGAATTAATGCTCCTTGTTATAAGTCATCGTGTGGGTCATATTGAGGTCCCGTAAAGCTCAATAGTGTGGATCCTATTGAGGTCCCGAAAGCTCAACGTTGTAAAAGGATCGGTGCTCCTTGATTGTAAGTTACCGATTGGATTGCACCGTAAATCAATCAATATAGTAAAAAAAGCCTTGCTCGTGTAGGAGAGTTTGGTAATGGGGAACGTAGATCATTGCATTGGATCGAACCTCCATATTATATCGTTTGCATCATCTTTCCCTTTTACTTATCGCTTTTATATTTGTGCTTGCTATTTGAATTATTCTATTTAGTCTTTACTTGCTTGAATTTAGATTAATTTTTCAAAAAAGTTTTAAAAATCAATTAACCCCTCTCTTGGTTAGTTATTCTTGGGCTAACAATACAGGCTTTGGGCTAGAGATGAGAAATGTTTCAAAATGATAACCAGTAGAAATGTGACTTCTAAAGACGTTGATAAGCCTTGTTTGAGTAAGAAAGTCTCTAGTGATGTTCCTAAATGTGATGAGGATAAAGAGACTAGAATACAAGTGAAATTTTAATGAAGTTAATATGCCTTGTTTTAATGAAGTTGATATGCCTTGTTTGAGTAAGAAAGTCTCTAGTGATGTTCCTAAGAGTAATGAGGATAAAGAGACTAGAATGCAAGTGAAATTAGGTCATTTTCCTAGACTTGTTGACGAAGAACAAGTTGGAAATGAGGTTGGTAAGGAGAGTGAATGTGTCACTGGTTCTCATGAATCGATTGAAGGTGGTGAACATGAGTTAGTAGGTGATGTTGTTGATTCTCTAAGTGATTATCAACTTGCTCATGATAGAACTAGGAGGGAGATTAGGGAACTTGTTAGGATGAGTGATTATTAATCCTTTGCTATTTTGTCATATCAAGACTTAGTTTTTAAGGAGTCTAAATCTTATAAGGAGGCTTTAAGTAGTCGACAATCTAATGAGTGGCTAGATGTTATGGAATAGGAGATGAAGTCCCTTGTGAAGAATAATACTTGAAAATTAGTTCCTAAACTTAAATATAAGTCTTGTGTAGATTGTAAATAAGTTTATAGTATTAATGAGGGTAGTTCTTCTAAAGAGCCTCTTAGGTTTAAAGCTAGACTTGTTGCAAAGAGGTTTACACATAAATCTAGTATTGATTATAATGAAATTTTCTCTCCGATTGTTAAATATACAACTATAAGAGTCATGCTTGCTTTGGTTGCTCAATATGATTTAGAACTTGAACAAATGGATGCTAAAACTGCTTTCTTGCATGGCGACTTGGATGAAACAATTTATATGGTTCAACCTTGAGGTTTCATTGATTCTAAAATGCCTAATCATGTTTGTTTGCTAAATAGATTTTTGTATGGCTTGAAACAATCACCTAGGCAATTGCATATTAGATTTGACAATTATGTGTCATCTATTGACTTTGTGAGAAGTGATTTTGATCATTGTTTTTATTTTAAAAGAAATGATAGAAATGATGTGATTGTTTATCTACTTTTGTATGTTGATGATATGCTGTTGATTGGACATAAAATGAGTGATATAAATGACATTAAAAATGTTTTAAGTGCGGAATTTGAAATGAAAGAATTAGAACATACTAGGAGAATCCTAGGAATGGATATTAAAAGAAATAAATTACAAAAATCTCTTCTTTTAACTCAATCTGATTATCTAAAAAAGGTAATGTCCAAGTTTGCTATGTATGATTATAAGTATGTTACTTTGCCTCTTGCTTGTCATTTTAAGTTGAGTAAATAACAATGTCCACATGATGAATCTGATATTAAATACATGTAAAATGTACCTTATGATAATGCTGTTGGATCTGTTATGTACACTATGATGTGTACTAGACCTGATATTGCACATGCTATTAGCATTTTGAGTAGATGTATGGCAAACCTTGGTCCAGAACATTGGACCACATAAAATGACTTTTAAGATACTTGAAAGGTTATGTAGACTTAGGATTGCATTTTAAATTTTGTAAAGAGAGAATTGTGTTGAAAGGGTATGTGGATTTTAATTATGCTAGTAATAAGGATAATGTGAAATAACAACTGCATGTGTTTACTTTGTGTATTACTTGCATTAGTTGGAAGTCTCAATTGTAGTCTATTGTTGTCTTATCTATTACAGAAGCTGAGTATGTAGCTATTATTGAAACTATTAAAGAGCCTTTGTGGCTTAAAGGCTTGTTGAGTGAACTAAATGAATTGCATGATCCTGTTATGATTTATTATGATTGTCAAAGTGTCATTCATCTATGCAAAAATCCAATTTTTCATGATAGGACTAAACATATAGATGTTAGGATGCATTTCATTAGAGATATAGTTCATAAAGAGTCCATATTGCTTGAAAAAATTCCTACACAATTTAATCCCGCGGATATGGGAACAAATGTACTTCCTTTTACCAAATTTAAATCTTGTTTACAAATTCTAAGAATTGATACTGGTGAATTTATGTTCCTGCAGGTGGTAGCCTTCTTGGTGTTGGTGTTGATAAACACTAATGTGTTTGATTGTTTATAACATTGGCATCAAGTGGGAGATTTGTTGAATTGTGATGCCATTTGTGACATTTACTTTCTAACACTTATGGGGCAATGATAAAAAGGGCTTGGCCCATTTGCTGGAAATTAACCATTACCCAATAACACAAGAAAATAGTCCAATACTCAAGTCCACTTAATGGGGCCAATGTACTGCTCTAGATCGGATCTTTTGGGCTAGATCTAT
Organism: Fraxinus quadrangulata; assembly: GCA_903798255.1. Lineage (NCBI taxonomy): Eukaryota > Viridiplantae > Streptophyta > Magnoliopsida > Lamiales > Oleaceae > Fraxinus > Fraxinus quadrangulata. The sequence continues at coordinate 21,961 of CAIGRB010043200.1, forward strand.
GGTGATAGCTTGAGTTGAATTAAAAGACTTGAACCGTCATTTTTGTGAGGAGGTTTTTCATTCCGCTCTCTTCTCTTCGAAGTTTTTGGGTTTGTGTGACCTTCATCTCCTCCATCCCTCTTTTCTGATTATGTGTGGTAAAAAAAAAAACTCATAGTTTCTTTTTTGTACTTAGATTTTTGTGATTTAACTCTTAATAAGTCTTTGGTTGAGGGTTAGAGATGCTTTTGATCAGTCAATCGATCTTGGTCCATTGAAGTAGTTGTTGTGTCGATTATAGTTAGGGTTTGAGTCTTTTGTGGTGATTTTCTTTTACAGAAGGGTACAATGTTTTGATTCTAAGTCCTATGAATTGATTTACTACTTGGTGTGATTGAATCTTGGTTTATTCTTGGTGGATCGATATTTCTGCTTCCGGTGGTCTTAGCTCTACATTATCAAAATCATGGAAAAAGAGTAAAACAGTCGGCAATAATTTAGTTTTATAAAGCTGTGGAAATCAAGGTAATTGAAAATTCATAATTCATTTGATTAAATTTATTAAATATAAAAGTGGAATCATATGTCTTGAAGATGAGGCAGTAGTCATATGGACTACGATGGCCAGAAAAAAATTTGATCACATGCTTTTAAACAACGAAAATGTGATAAATGTTTTATTTGGAAATGCATTTGATCAAATGCAAACCTATTATATATGGATCCCTGCATTGGAACCTCATAATTTCACTGAAGGATGTCAAGTCCCTCGTGGATAGACCACTTTATTAGTAAAATTAAGTAAGGAACCTCAAGTACATAAACAACATACGAATATCTATGTTCCGGATGAAAAGTCTGCTTACGATGTAATCATTGAACAACTTGCTATGAAGAAGGAAAATATAATAATATCTCTTAACCAGTTATGCGTTAAATTCTTCGGTAATAGGGGCTAAGCTTCTATAAGGTACTATCAAGATTCATGCGAAGAAATGATCTTAGTAATCTAAGAGAGACAACCTCACGAGCTTGAACACGTGATAGCAATAGTGGAAGTAGGTAACCTTGGGAAAAAATTGGAAGTCAATGATTTGATTGAATTTTCGAAGCTGCAGCGGTCAAAGAACTAGAAAGTTTTCCATTAGTAAAGAGAATGCAACTAAAGATATGAAGATTGGCAAAGAATTGGTTGAACCTATGAAAAAAAACCATTGAAAGACTTCTTGAAAATGAATCTTGATGTCTTATCTTGGAAACATACAAATATGGTGGGTATAGATCTTAGAGTAGCTTGTCATGCCTCAAAATTTGATCCTAAAGTAAAGCCTAAAATGTAAAAAAAAAAAGGGCAAACAATGAGCTTTGAGAAATATGGAGCATTGAAAAGAGAAGTTAACTAACTATTGGAAAACAACCTTATCCCTGAAGTTGAGTATTCAGTTTGTGTATGTAATTCGATATTTGTTCTAAAATGTAACAGAAAATGCGAACTTGCCAAGATTTTATAGATTTAAATAAGGTATGTCTAAAAGACAGTTTTTCGCTATGCAAAATTGATCAACTTGTGGATGCAACCACTAGATATGAGTTGTTAAGCTTTTTTATTTTTTTTATGGAGGTGTATTTAGGATATAATCAAACTCCCATATATGGTCCAAATGAGGTGTATATTGACTTCGTAATAGATCGATGAATGTATCGTTATAAGATAATGCCATTCTAATTGAAAATGCTAATTCAACTTATCAAATGCTAGTAAATAAAATATTTGTATATTACATAGATAAATTAATGGAGGTACATATTGACAATATGCTCGTCAAAGCCTTCTAGCTGAAAACCACCTAAACATTTGGGAAAAGCTTTAAACATACTTCAAAAATATCACATGTAACTCAACTGCTGAAATATGCTTTTGGAGTTATGTTCGGGAAATTCATAGGATTCATGGTAAATTAGCAAAGCATTGATGTGAACCCTGATAAAATTCGAGCCCTTATAGATATGCGATCTCCAACAAAGAGTAAAGATGTACAAAGTTTTACCTTAAGCAGATTTATTTTATGAGCTACAGATAAATGCTCTTCTTTATTTCAAACATACATTAAAGTGAGGAGAAAAGTTTGAATGAACCGAAAAATATGAAACAACCTTTCCAAGCCTAGAAGGAACATTTAGAAAAAGCCGTGCAATTAACTAAGCCACTAAATAAGGAAAAGTAATTTGGGTAATACTATGAGTACATAGCATTACTCATAATGGTTGACATAATAGTCACATAGCGGCCCCCTATTGGGGGGCCTGGGCCCACATGCGCCCCCAATAGAGGGTCGTCATGTAGTATTTATGTCAAATGTTATGTGTACGTTTATGTTCACATAGCATAATTCAAGTAATTTCTCTATCTAGCAGTTTCTAAATTAGCATTAAGCTCCATTTTAATAAGAGAGGAAGAGCATCAATAATTGCATGTATACTACGTGAATAAAGCTATACTAGGTGCTAAGGCGAGATATCCTAATATGGAAAATTGGCCCTCACCTTAGTAGTAGCATCGTGGAAACTCTAATCCTATTTCCAAAGTAAGAGGATAGAAGTGTTTACATTTTCTTACGGAACTATTGAACGTCCCCATTCTTGAAGTTGAACTTGAATAGGAAACCTGAAGATTGTTCGTGGACTATTTGTCAGGAGAAAGTCAAATTGGAGCGGGGATAATTTTAACTAGTTCTGAAGGACATAAATTGAATTGTGCATTGAGGTTCACATTCAAAGCAACAAATAATGTAGTCGAATATGAGGCTTTGCTAGTTGATTTACCGTTGGCAAAGGAAATGCATGCTTAAGAGAAAGAAATAAAAAGAGATTAATAACTAGTGGTAAATTAGGTCAATGGAAGGTTCTTTGCCTACAATAAAATGATGGCTTCATAATTGATTGAAGTCATAAACTTATTGCAACACTTCAGTAGATTTGAGCTCTCGCAAATCCCCAAAGAAGAAAATAGATATGTTGATGCATTATTAAAATTAGCAAGTATGAAGGATACGAAGTTATTCAAAATCGTATTAGTGGAATTATTGGCAAACCCCATTAGTTAGTCGAAAAAGGGAGGAAAAGTTTATGGATACAAGGGAAAGCTTTATGGATGAAAAAAAAATTTATATCCTACTTAAATGATGGAACACATACTAAGAATAAAAAAGAGGCGAGAAAATTGCGAATAAAAGTTGCTAGATATGTACTGTACTACGATATTTTATTCAGATGAGGGTATATACTTCATTTGCTAAGATGTTTTAAGTGATGATGAAACAATGTATGTATAGAGAGAAATACACAAAGGGATATGTAAAAATCATATCATGGACACTCCAGGGCATAAAAAGCCTTGAAACAAGGGTATTGCTCACTAGGGATGGCAGTGGGACGGGTTCGGGGCGGGGCCCCGCGGAGATAATCTCCCACCCCGCCCCGCGCCCCGCCCCACATTAGGCGGGACGGGGCGAAGATTTGCCCCGTTTATCGCCCCGTTTAATTTTATTTTATTTTTTGTAATTATTTTTAATTTTTTAACTTTTTCCTTTTGCACGGGACGGGGAGGGGATGGTTCGGGGCTGGGCGAGGAGGCAACCCGTGGCGGGGCGACGCCCCATGCCCCACCCCGCCACCCCATCGGGGAGGGTTTTTTTTGCCCCATTCGGGGTGGGGCGAGGCGAGGCGAGGCGAGACGGGGCGGGACGGGGTAAATTGCCATCCCTATTGCTCACCAACTATAAGAGAAGATGCCATAAATTTTCACTAGAAAATGCAAAAGGTATCAAAAGTTCACAGCAATACATCGGCAACCCTCAATAATCCTTGGCCCTTTGCAAAGCGGGATGAAGAAAGTCATATTGAATTTGAATAGTTTCCTTGTACATAGTCATTTCTCTTATTGCTACCTATTTGAGCAGTAGATTAATGAGTTTAGAAGAGAAAATCATCGTCATGTGAGAAAAATTCGTAGATTATTATTTGGAGTTCAACACTTACAAGCATGGGAGAGAATAAGCTTCCCCACTCAGTCCTATATAGTACTCCTCCAAGACTTCAAATCATGACAATTTTACATAGAGAAAATGAAAATTGTTATTTTTAGAAATTCTTGATAGTCAAGTTAGCATCGTTGCACTTCAACATATAACATTAATGCTTGAAAGACGTGTCTTAATTGAGAATTGAATAGCTCTGAGATTTATGTGGGAAGAAGCTGACACTCAAGGTAACTGGTCAAATCTTGTGTCAGTTTGGTAGATACATTGCTTGGTGTAATTGAAGTGCAACTACTCACTACTAGAGTAATTTAATCACTATGAAGTATATTGTTGTCAAGTTTAATACTTTGTTCACGATCTAGTGGAGTTAGATGTCTAGATACTATGCTACTTTATGTCTACATCAGGCGAGATGTGTTGCTGGCATCATGTTGGCCTCTCCATAACGAGGTCGAGCTTGTGGTTCTAACCTCGTGAACTTTATATTCTTGAATGGCGAAATAACTTGTACTCTACAGTCTACACTATCTTGGTGAATTTCGTTGTCACATTATTTGAAGTATAACAATAAATATATATAGAGACAGTAGAATTGATATTATATTTCAGTGTACATGATAAAAATTTTTCACCATTGATATGACAAAAAAATCTAAATCACGTCAACAATGTGAAATTTTTATCCTTGAGCTATGGCCAATCATAGGAGCCACATGGCGTCCCCCTTTTGGTGGGAGGCCTGTGGTACAAAAAGTCGAAAAGATATTTTTATGAGTAGCTAAGTAATCTGATGAGTCTTGCGTCACGCAATCTGTTAGCTAAACAGATTACTTCCCCCAACCCTCAAGTAGTACGTGAAAATGATCGTTGTTCGGTAGGAGTTTGTGGCTGAACAACAACTGTTGAGTGAAAGGGTTAGTTGGGTAAATTGAAGTGTGAGGTTGGAAAAACAACTGTATATATTTCCATCCACATATTCTATTCTTCAATTTAGTCCTCACTCCTTTTTGTTTTAATCATCGACCCCCTAAACTCTTCAGTTACCCACAGATTACTTCAGCTACTTTGTTGTCCAGTTCTTGTTTACGTCATCATCATGTTCAGTGTCCCACGTCTCATATTCATTCAACTAAATTAATTAAAATAGAAGAAAATTTTTCTCCATGCAAAGTGTGTCGTTTGGGAAGTGGTTGTTGTGATGATCAAATATCACCTATCAGTCAAACTCACACTTTCTCACGTGAGACTGAAACAATTATATGGAAAAAAGTTGCCTATATTATTTCACACGTACGAGATGGTCTTTGGAAAATTTCACCATTTTTGTCTATAAAACTCGTGAACACCCCAACCGAAGCCAAAGCCTTACGAAACTTTTGGATTCAAACCTTTGAATCCAAAAATCAGTTTGCTTTTGTTCTTCCTTCTAAATCTGCTGATCAAATTCTATCAGCATGAGTTTCTTGATGCCTTACTGCCTTTTATATATATGTATATAAAGCAGAATTTGATGAGATAAGATGATCATGAGAAAAAATTGATCTGGGGTCCAAACGCGTAACGGGTGAGTGGTTTCGATGCTATGCTTGTCAATTGAGTAGTCTTATTTGCAGTTAACCTTTGATTCGTTGTCTGTTCGACCTTGAACTGCTGAAAACCCTAGCTATGTAAACTTGTTTTTGCATGGATTGAGATACTATATATTGATTTTTTATATCTTCGCGGTCTTTTTCTTTATTTTCGTAATCTGTAGAATCAATCATACATGGAGAAATTTAGGATTGATTTCTGTTTATATTTTGGGAGTTTTAAAAACTCATCATATATGGAGAAAATAAATACAGTTTTTAGGCTGATACAAGGTTCAATATTCATTGATTTTTCTCCTTTTAATTTTCCTCTTAGCGTTTTCAGATTAAAGCTATAGTTTTTTTTTCTTTTGGTTGAATTTGGTTTGGTAGAATTTGATGTGTACATAATCTTTCCAAGCTGAAAGATCTGCGACTCTGTATGACTAATTGAAGTATACATAGTTCTCAGCAGGTTGATTTTCCTTATGTATAAGGCTATGGAAATTAAGTGACTCTTATGAATATTTCCAGTGTCTATAGGAGAAGTATGAACTAAAGATGAAATCAAACACAAATAGCAGCAGTTTTAAGTGGTAATAGTAGTAACAAAAAACAAGAATAAAGGAGAACATGAGAAGTCTATAAAATTGAACTTGATGCTGTCTAGTTCTATCTGCTGCAAGTAGTTTATGTACAAACTTTGAACAAGAAAATTCAAGATTTTTCAAATAGAAGAATCTATATTTTGTGGGGGTGGAACATAGACATAATCTCGAACCTTCTGCGAACTCATTATAAAGTTCAGAAAATGCATTTTCTATCTATCATGGGATCTTGCAACAAGAGGTGAATTGGGATCTCAGTATTTGAAGGGGACATGGTGTAGGACTAATATATAAATTACCATGTAGCTTGTTTCGAGACGCAATAAAGAGGTGGACCACGCAAACTTCCGAAATTTTATATCGTTTGGTATGTAGCAATAAATAAATTTTTGGATTAAAAAATCACTATTCTTGCGTGCATTTTAGTTTGTGCATTTGCTGTGTAATTTACCACCTAAAACACGTGCGTGTATAAATTCGTATGTACTGATACGAGCACGAATTATGTCCATGAAATAAACATTTTCATATTCATGGAATGACATTTCCATAAATAGATACGCTACATGTACATCATCTAGATATTCAAACTTTTTAAGGTCGAACTGACGACGAATTTAAGGTATAACACGCAAGGACTACTTATTTGCCAAGGTTTTGCATTGAAATCAACACCTTGCAGCTTCCATTGGTATTTGGCAATAAAACCATCCCAACAGGAAGAGGACACACAGGCAGCAGTATTGCTAATTTATCTTCTTGGGGTGCGTCGTAGCTCAGGAACACGGCCGGTCCAGATGTGAGGTTCAAGAGGCTGTTGCCTCGTAGACCACTATGGAGCCCAAATTTTAAGCAAATCATGTAAGATATGATTTTCTATTTACATTTAAAACATATATTTATTGTTGGCTTTAGTTGCAGATAACATAAATTCTAACCTAGATATCCCAGGTTTTATGTGGGTGTATATATTAATATTTATATATAGTATCCTAATAATTTGATATAAAGATACTTTAAAGTTCATTTTTTATTGGTTAATATTAGTAGAAATGATAATTTCAACCTCACTTTTTAAATTTTTTACTGCATATGTTTTTTAATGTTTAATTTTATGGATCTAAATGTTGAATTTTTTATAAACCCTGTTTGGTTAGATAAAAATAGAATTTTAATAAAAGCTGATGAAATGTTTTGTTAAAAAATTGTCCCATGAAATGTGTGATTAAAATTAATTACTAATTTTGAAGTATATTTTAAAAAATATTAACGGGGACATAGTTAACTTGTTTTTCTCAAATTTATTTTCAATTATATATTCTCAAAATAAAATATTTTGCACGTAAATCCAAAATATTTTTATACTTTCACATATTCTCCAAAACAATTACTATTTCAAAACTCATTTTTTTCCCAAAAAAAAAAAATTAATTTTAATGGTTGTCGAATATGGGCTGACATGATTTTGTTACAAAATGGAAATTATATTAAATTGTTTCAAAAACATGGTATTATAGTACTAATTTTGGGTTACATTAGTTCTGAAAACCTTACGAAAGAAAAAGAAAATTAAATACATATTTCAATTTGAGGGTATGATTTTTAAATTTCGACTTTATCGGGAAGTATCTCATCTGAAAAAACAAAATTCGACTTTATTGGCTCTGTTTCGGTGTAGAAATTTAAGTTATTCGAGATGATTGAAAACTTTTGTGCTACGTATTCAACAACTCTCGCACACGTACTATTATAAGCTGCCCAAGTCAAGATTTGTATTTTCCAAAGCCATCTTAATGTTGTGGTCTTCAATAACCTTCAACGCTCTTAGAAGATTGCAAATCAGTCTTTTTAATATGTACACCATGCATTCTATTTGCAAATTCTTATTCTTCAAATATGAGTGAACAAACATGTAGTTTTCAGCTTACTGCTGGCAGATTTCCTCTTGAATCTTAATGCACAGGTAGTTTACAAGATCTTCAATGAGGCAAGAGCACTCATAAACAACAATTTTAAGGTAATTATATTATTATAGAGTAAACTTGTAATCTTTATTGTACTTCTATCAGAAGCGGATGCCGCTCTCTGTGTTGGTGTATGATTTATTTTGTAATTCATCTAAGTTAATTACAAGCTATCAATATAGTTCTAAAGAGATTGGAATTCGAGTCATCCTCGAGGAATAATATTGAAAATTATCATTGAAAGAGCAATTCAATTAGGGAAGTTGGATCAATTTCTTTTGTATAATAGAATCAGGATCCCAACTTTTGCAGTTCCGTTTATGGTGTAGTAATTTGCTGTTTTTCACATTCCACTGTATCAGGATCCTTGCTGATTTTATTACTCAAAATGTATCAAGAATTACAACGTGGTCACCACAAATAATCCCCGTAAGGTTAACGTGGTATCCGCTGTTGCAGTTTTAAGCAGAATCAATACTTATAGAGTTATAGTGGCAAATTTATCAAACCAAGCACAAATGTAATTCATACACATATGGAAATGGATGGGCTATAGCCTTTATGTCTCCTTGTATTCCCATCTTTCCATGTCATATATATGGATGGTCATCTGTTTAGTTTATAAGCCAAGTTTCAAAGTTTTATCCCCTGAAAAAGACAAATGCTTGTTCCCTTGTGTAAAGTTTGTCTGTAGATGAAAAGGAGGTTTCAAACCTTTTGCCACAGTCAATTAATTAGGTAAGGATAGATATCTTGGAAGAATAATCAACCAGACAAACCAGCAGCCAACGTCAGGTTTTAACAATCGTACTGTAAAAGCCCTACAAAATAGAAAGACTCAAATGTGAAACGCCCATGGATATAGGTGCAGTTTGAGCTCATGCCGAATATAAGTGTGCTGATACACCGAACAGTGTTAATTCTCGAGTTGCTTAATTTTCTTTAATTCTTTCGTAGGTAGTCTATGATCATCCAATTTTAAACACGATATATACATGTTTGTTAGAAAATATAAAAATTTATGCACTCCTTAGGCATCTTATCAATTTAAGAAATAAAATTTAGGTGTTGTCTCGCACTTTAATGAGTCACTTTAATTAAGTCGCTGGAGGCCGATCCTCCAGTGCTTTTCTTTTAAGATTCTAAGGACTAGCTGGTGTAGATTGAACTATCTCCTCAAGCATAATCTAGCTTTTTAGAATTATGATTATTGTATTTGTCCTCTTAGAATGTTGCATCTGACCAGTGCCTTCTTCCGAGGACTGTGCCTTCGGGATAGATCACAAACAAACAAGCTTTTGGACGATTTTTCATTTTGTTCGTATTTCCCTTTAGCACACATTCTGGACATGAATGTGCCATATTGCTTTTACGCCAATCCTAACTAGTAGAGTCAGAAGATCCAACATAGATGAAACAATGTCTAGGATGCAAGGCTATTTCCAATGGACAAACCCTAAATGACACAGCTAAGAATGAATAACTGATCGTCTTAAAGCATTTTTATTTCTTCTTTGCATGAAATAGTGCGAATAAGATAAACATTCATTCCAACTGAAACTATTAATATTCAAAGAAGTCTCCCTTTTAATTATCACATATATATTCTTGATCACAATAGCATTATTCTAAATAATATGTAAATCAAAAATCTCCATTAAAATAGTTTAAATTAATTTTTAAGTTTTGAAACATGTTATTTGTTATCCCTCTGACCTTCCTCACTCCCCAAAGATCAATAACTAGGTATAATTTCATGACATTAAAGTCCTTCAATAATTTCTCAAATCGAAAGAAAAACTAGGGTTTTCTGAAAAATAAGCAGATTTTTGCGAGACAATTCTAAGATTTTCAGAACTTTTAAAGCATGATAAGGTAGAAAAATAAAAAGCTCCAATTGAGGTAGACTCAAATTTGGACTAGAAAATTCATAAAAAGTTCAAAACACGTCTAGATTTAGTGATTATAGTTCTTCTAGCCTTCCTAACTCATAACAGAATGATTTTCAATTAGAATCGGAGCTCCATTCTGTTCCCTTACATGATTTTACTACAAAATACATGTATAGGCACTATATACATATACCTACGTATATGGATCAAAACATACGAACATTTATAATTACAAATACGACTATGTGAATGTTTGAGGAAACCTCTTCATCTTCGTATTACAGAGAGGCAATAAAGAGGTGAACGAAGAGGAGGCAGGCGGAATTAGGGTTTTTGGATATGAATTTTGGACACTGAAGGGTAATAATATTTGATATTGAAGATTAAATTTATTAGTAAATTTAAAATAATTATGGTATTACGTCAACGCTTTTTATGTAGTAAAATTTTAATGATACTCTGTATCAATTAATTGGTGAATAAATTTATGTTAAGTCTAAAATTTAAACTGGAAATAAAATCCACCCATGGATTTCAACTTTCAACTTCAAATCAAATTTAAAGCTTATTTATTCAAAGTTTAGGTCATAATTCAACTTTTCAATATTAATAATAATATTATTAAATTAAATTAATCTACCATCTCCACTCCTACCCACCCCACAAACCCTAAATTCATTTTAAAAAACTATCCGTTGCCCTGCTTAATTTCTCCCATAGATGACTCCTCACAGCGTGCCCACTGCGACACCTCCTCACGGCGCACCCATCCTGACGAATCTTCACGGGGGCAACAATGGTGTTGCTTTGTGATCGACGACTTTCCTTCGTGCACATCATCGATGAGTCGTGCAACTGCGATGACGCTCCTTCATGCTAGGCACTGCTGCTTCATGCGTGCGACACTCCTTCGTGCATAGCAGCTCATCGTCGTTGTGCACAGTGAAGATTTATTTATTTATTTTTTTTCTGAGTTTGATTTCTTCGAAAAGGATGCTATGGAGTCATGGTTATCGTGGTTTGTGGTGGCCGATGGTTTTATTTGTGCTTTTGCAATGGTTTGGGGTGGTTGCGATTATCGCTGTGCAAAGTTGGTAGTTGCGATGGTGCGATGATGGGGTGTGGTGCTATGGCAATCTTGCACAAGTTCATATGACGGTGCCATGGTGTGGGGGTGGTTGTGGTTGTGGGGAGGGGTGGTGGTGCAGGCAATGGTGAGATAGCATGGTATTCGGTTGGTGTGGGATGCGTTGAAGAGTCTGCAACCAATTATTTGGATTATTGTGATCAATGGCAATAAATAATATGTGACCTAAAAATTGAGATTACAACTAAAAGTATAATCATGAAATGCCCAATTGAACAAACTGTGATTCATGATTATAAAAGTTGCCCACCCTGTTGACGGGTCACTGATAGCAGTGTGATTGGTGGAAAAATTGCTTCTTTTTTAAAATAAGTCAATGACAAAATATCATGTGGCATTCTGTCAAATAAAGTTTAAAACATTAAAGTTTGGTATTTGGAGATGGAAGTAAACTCGCAAATTTTGAAGGATATATTCTTCTTTCTTCTAATATGCGTGAGGGGATTAGGAGTGGGAGAGGGGTCTTTGGTTTGATGTTTTCAAACCATTTTTTGTTTTTAAGTTGTATAAAACAAATAAAATTAGTTTGGTTTGATATTTTTAAAATAAAATTAAACTTATAATATAAAATTCAAAACATATTTTTGACTTTTTTGAATTTTTCCATTGAAGAAATCGTTTACCTCCCAACCATATACAACTTCAAAACTCTTCGACAGCAAAGAGAAACCAAACCAATATATAACGCTCAATCTTTCCCAATCATCAAGAATGGCGATTCCAAAATCCTCAATTTTGACAATTTCCTTCTTCATCATCCTCTCAACTATATTGCTCTACGTCGAATCAAGAACAAGAAGGAACAATATATTTTCTCCTTACAGTGATATGAAGGTGTAGAGGAAGGATGGATTCATATTCAGGATTATGTTTGCTTCATGGTTAGCCTTCAGCCTTCTTCTTCAACAACAACAATTCCATCCAGCTCTCGTGCGACCATCTTCCCTCCTTCCTATGTAGCGCATAGGTCACCGTTTTCGCACCAGAGGCGACGAGATCTCACTCCTTACGATCAACACCTCTAGCATCTTCCCAGTAATACTACTTCTATAATTGCAAGCAGTTTGGTATTAATTAACTAATTATGAGTTTATGCATATAAGTTTTTTTACTCTCTACAAGAAAATTCGAGTTTCTGATTTTTTTTTCCCTTAATTTTTTATCTGGTTGGTTGTGAAAGATACATGCTTTTCATAAATTGGATTTTTTTTTTTTTGTTGGTTCTCCTTTATTTTCTCTTTTATTGAAACTTCTTTTTGGTGGGTAATGCTGGCGAAATGAAAAAGAAGATTGCAAGACAATTTGGTACACTTCAAAATATCAGAAAAATGGAAAAGAAATGGTAATACTTATTGCAAAACGTTAAATAAAAATGTCATAAAACAATCTCTACAAATTCAACAAAATGCGGTTTTCATTTTTACATTGTTGCAAAATACTTTATGAATGACAAAAAACGCATTTTTCACAATATTAAAATAGGTATTAAAAAAAAGGATTCTTTGTTAAAAGGGATAGTCAAACAATATAGTTGAATAAAAAAAAATTTCAATGTTTATTGGTGAAATAGCCTCAATTAAAAAATACAATAAATAAATATTATCAAATATCTAAAATATCCCTATGTCTAAAAGACCCAAACACCCTTTCAATCCAATCAAATTCATCAATTCATCCTCAAATACCCTTTCAATCGTATCAACACGATCTCTATCTCCCTGTCCTTGCTATCCTAAAATGTTGTTCATTATATTTTTCACATATCTTCTCCAACATTTTGAGCATTTGAATAGGAATTTGAATTTCTATATTATCTACATTGAAATCTCTATTATATTTGAAGAAAAAAATAAAGGTATTTTTGAAAATCTCATGTACATTGGTCCCTTAATTGTTGAATATAGTATGAAATGATATTTTAGCTGATTTTTTTCACAGTTAGTGTATTTCTGTACTGTCTGCAACTCTTGGATGATCTGTAGTACAGAACGGCACTCCGTCGTTTTACGTAGTATAGAACAACACTACAATCGTTATCTTCCATGTAAAATGACAATATAAACATTATCCATTATGGCAGTCAGTTCTTGATAATAAAATGTGATTACTTTGATAATTTAAATATGATAGCTATTTTCATATTATTTTGATATATACTTGAGTAAACTATTTAACTTTTTTATTTTATTTGTAGTTATGGATTCTGGAAAAATGATATGGGTACATGTATGTTATTTTCTTGAGTTTAAAAAGACTTAAGGAAATGAACATTGAGTTATGTAGGGAATGCTGAAAAAAATGTGGACATTCTTTATGTTCCAACTAACATTTCGTATATAGAGTTGTACAACAAAATGCAAGAACTTGTTAACATGATACA
>CAIGRB010043200.1:39546-55041 GCA_903798255.1 Fraxinus quadrangulata
GCCGTTACACTACGGCACTTGTGCCGTTCTGTTGATTTCATCAATATTTTACTACTTTTCCAGCCGAACGACATCAAATGGAACTCATTTACGTTATTTATGATATTCTCAAACTTTCTATGTTATATAGTTAGAGATTCCATTATAAGAGGTTGTTTTGTTAAAAAAAACCAAAATATAGGTGAAAATTTTGAAATGACACGTGTTGTAACTGGTCATGAAATCGACACTTGTGCTGTTACATGTATAGACACAAGTATAAGCAGCTAAGACCCATTTCTACCTTAAGAAATAATAAGTGAACTTATTTATGTTGTAATATTTACATAACATGTACATAAGTTGAGAGATATGTTATTAATTTAATCGACACATATGATTATGACGTCTCGTGCTTTCACCGTCTCGATAATATAAAAGTTATGTCATTTCAATCGTTTATTGTGACGTCAATCTTTCTGTATTATATATGTTAATGAGTCCATTACTAGAAGTCATTTTGTTGAAAAAATCAAATCACAGTAGATAACGACTGTAGTGCCGTTTTACATAGCGGATAACGACTGGAGTTGTGTTCTACATTTCAGATAGCAATTGGAGTATCATTATCATCCAATTGTTGCTGACAATACAAAAAATACACTAAATACGAAAACAACAGCAACTGATATTATTTAATACTATATTCAATAATAAAAGTACAAACTACATGAAATTTCTAAAATTGTCTTTCTTCTTTCAACTAATGTAAATTGATTTTAAATGTAAATGATATGCTAATCAAACTCTAGTTNATGATTTTTGGGTAGCAGGAAGATGACCGAAGAGAATAAAATGGGTTATTGTGATTTTGAGAACCTAAAATTGAAGAAGATAAAAAGGGGAAGATATAATTTTCAAAAAAATAGAAACTAGAGTTTTATAGTGAATTTGGAAGAAAAACGACGTGATGAAATGAGAAAAATTGAGGGTTTTTGAGTTGATAATTGAAGGAGATTTTTTTCATTTTGCCAACTATAATATTTTGCTTTATTCTTTTATTTTTATTATTGGTCAAATGTCATTTCATCAAACACATTGTCCAACTAGGCTAAATGGCATAATTCCCAAAAAAAAAATGAATTTAAGTTTTAAAGTAGAAAACTTAAAATACAAACCAAATGGACTCGCCTCCCTATAGTGGTGGCAATGGGCCAAGCTCAAGTTCGTTCGAGCACGAGTCAAAGTTTACTATTTCGATCAAACTAATGGTCAAATGGATGGAAACCCATCCATTTGGACCTCCGCTCTCACAAATCAAAAGTTAGGATAAAGTACGAAAACATTTGAAAGGTTTGAGACCGTTGCTGCAATTATCCCTATTATTTATTGGTCACACACCGACCAATTTATTGGTCACAATCAACCAAATCATTTGTGACCACCCCCACACTACTATAACAACCGAAACCATCGTCACCGAAACCATCAACACTACCTCCCGACAACAAAGCCATAGTCTCGAATACAGTAGCTGACATCACCACCAACACCACTACCCAGCCACAACCACCGCACCAATCAATCAACATTACCACCACCACTACCACCCATCCACCAACCAAAAAAAAAAAAATCACAACCACCGTGATTACACTGCTGCAACGGTCATCTAAATCGCTAGAGATTCTCCTCCACCACCACTTCACCACAGACCCACTACCATGCCCACAACATACCACCACCGCACCACCCACAGCACACCACCACTATCTCTTCTATCTCCATTTACACCGTACCCAACCACTAACTCACTAGACCGCTACATGACCACCGCTGTAGCCACCTCAACCAGCATCACAACTATTGTAAACTGCAAAGACTTCACAACCATCACCACGCAGCCAACATCACAACCAGGTTGAACTTTACAGCAACCTAGATGTTACGCCACGATCACCACTAACTCACTAGACTGCCACATCACCACCACCGCTGCAGTGGCAGCCAACATCACAACCATTGCAAACTGCATAGAGTGGCCACCGCTCTCATCACCACTTCGATCCCAACACCTAATAGATTCCTCAAATCCACCATACCTCTCTCGCCCTCACACACCACAAGTCCAACCGTCAACAATCCCTTCAAGTGCTGACATCTCTGTCTGCAGCACAGGTCGTTCGCACACCACAAGTTTTGCCGCCCTTTCTCTTATCTCTCAATTTTCTTCCTCACACACGAAAATTGCCACCATAAAATGCTAACGCATATGAGAACTCATCGCTGAAATACGTCACGAGCGATACTATGATGATGATGCCGTGCTGCTAACAGTATCATGGCGACGACCGATCGTTTGAATATTGACAACAACCCATATTTTTTCATCTGTATTTTCGCCATAGCTGCACCTGTGGTTGTGGGTGAGAGATATAGAGAGGTGTGAGAAGAGAGAAGAGTAAGAGGTTTTGAGAAAGAAAGAAATGAGAGATATAATTAGGATTTGTAATTGAAATTGTGTTGGATAGATTATTAATATTAAAAGTTTGAATTAATATCTGATTTTTGTATAAATAAATTTTAAATCTGATTTTTGAATTGTGGTCTCTAAAATTCTGGTTCAACGTAATTTCCACATTATAATTAACTTCTTAAATATGATTTTTTTTTCTTTTTATTGGGGCGAGTGGTTTTGATTTAGATTGGAATGCCAGCCTGTAATAGGCACAGCCCTATTGTCCAAAATTTTCTTCTCGTGCATTTATTGGGCCTAACTAATACCGTGCAAGTTTGATTGCCCATTTTCACAAGGCACTGGCACGTTTGGAGTGTTCACCTGCTAGCCAATCGGAGCCATTGATCTGGCCGGGAAAAATGTCTTTGTCCACCCTAAAACCAGCTTCCTGTCGACTTCTTCCGGTGACTGGAGGATGTAGGTCCCACTCAAAAGTTTTAATAGTCGAAATGGTGCAAAATCCAGCTTTTCCTTCTCTTCAGGTTTGACAGCTCAATCTTCCATGTATTGTTTCTTGCTGTAGACTATCCATTATTGGAAAGTAGAGATTTGATTTTTATCCATCTTGATCGGCACATTTGTGTTTCATGCTTTATGATGTACTGAATTATGACATGCTTAAAATTGAATGTTGTACTTTGACCTCGTTTCAAGTATGTATTCTGTACGTTCTTTCTTACAGTATCGTGCCTTGATGTTTTACATAAATACACTGGTCTTAGTGTTATTTCGTAAATTGATAGAGATGAAAGTTATTATAGAAAAATGAATGATTGATTGGGTGTGATGTGGTGTGATGCACCAAGAACTATGTTCCTCATTTTTCCCACTGTCTTGGATTTATTTTATTTTTTCGTTTTTCCATTTGGTGTGTGTTTGGGAAAGGGGGGCATTTTCTATATGCTGGACTGCTGCTTATTAGTTTTCTTAATTTGTGGTTGTCAAATTATTTGAATGTTTATGCTGCTAAATTAGTAGATGTATGCATGTGGGGCTAAAAATTAGATTTTTAATAGATTTCAATAAGATTGTTGAAATGTGTGATTGAAAGGTCGATCACTTGAAATATATGATTAAAATTAACTATTGGCTTTAACTTTAATAAAAATCAAGATTTTAATCTCCACCAAACACTCAGTCTTCTGATTTACTATACATTCAAGTTGGGCAGAAAATTCTGTTATGAAATAGAACAAACTATATCGGAGTCCAGCCTATACATGCCTTTGTTTTAACTTTCTTGAATTATATTACTACACTGATACAAGTTGTTGTTAGAAACGTCATACAACTCGGCAACAGAAATGATAGGATCAAAGGAGCGATAAAGAGACCAAAAAATATTGGAGTGATAAGATTGTCAAATTCAAACCAAATGATAAATATAAAGTTGTTGATTTGTTATTTGATAACTATTATCTATTTTTTGAATAAGCACTAGCTATCTAGAGTTGTTGAACTTATTTTATTATAAATAAAAATAAATATATGCTAGGTGCTCATAGCTCATGGTCATCAATCAATAATGTTTTAATCAAATTTTTTATTCATTTTTAAAGTTCTTTTCGTATTTTCTTCTTGCTATCAGAGCCATTGTGACCATTCGATATGCCACAAGTCTTCTATTCCACTATTACTTTACTGTTTGTAAATGTTGACAACTTTTTTACACTCATCTCTTATTAATTATCGTCCATCAAATACATCCCACCAAATCTAAATAAAACAAAAGCAGAAAATTTTATACCAAAATTGACAAATGAGTTCAAGAATATGTTGATCATCTCAACAATGAATACCTTGTCCTCACCAAATACATCACATCAAATCCAAACAATACAAAAACAGAAAAGAAATTCACACCAAAATTAACAAATGAACTCATTATCTGGTGAAAGTCCTTGCATCATGGTTGGATCCTCATAATAGGCTTAGACACAACCCATGCAGCATGGAAAGCACTTGAAATGCTTATATACACAGGTAACATATCTTCGCAAGAATGAAAATAAAAATAATTGCTCAATTTTTTCAAACCAAACTGTGCCTTAAACCCCAGCACAGTTTGTGAGAGGGTGTTAAAAACGTCATGCAACTTGGCAACAAAAATTATGAGGATCAAAGGAGTGATAAGGGACCAAAAATTTTTGGAGGGATAAGATTGTCAAATTTAAATCAAAGGATAAAGATTTGTTATTTGATAGTTGTAATCTAATTTTTGGATAAGTACTAGTTATAGAGAGTTGCTGAGCTTATTTTATTATAAAGAGAAATATATGTGTGGTAGGTGCTCATGACGTATAGTTATCAATCAATAATGTTTTAATCAAGTATTTATTCATTTTTGAAGTTTTTTTTTTTTCATATTTTCTTCTGTTGTGGCATAGATTGAGAACAACTGAACTTACAAACTAGTGGAAAAATAACTAAGAACAAATCAACTCAAAGAACTATGGACTCTTTAACTTTAGACCTCAGTGTACCAAGGCCTGATTCTTGGTTTTTATTTTTATTTTTTTACAGCTCAGCCAAGATCTTTCCTGGCCTTCGTCTAATCAGATTCAACATTGAGCACCGATTTTCTACACCATCCAGATACTGTATACTAGTTTCTATATGATGGAGCCTCATAGTATGTGCAATGGCTCGAGAAGAAATTATTTGAGTACATCAGCCCCTATTTGGTAGAGATTAAAATGCAAATATTAATATAAGTTAAAGTTAATAATTAATTTTAATTACATATTTAATGAGACCCAACTTTTCGACCACACGTTTCATCAAATTTTATCAAAATTTACTAAAAATCTGATTTTAATCTTCACCAAACAGGGGCTGATTTTATGAATCTGATATTTTGTTTCCGTGGTTGCACTGTTCATTTGTGGTTTTCTCTCAATAGGCTTTCTGTAGCCATATTGTAGTTGTTGTATGCCCATTATTTAGTCATAGTGCTTTTTTTGTTCATACCATTTGCAAGAAAGGAAATAGGTACAGGGTTCAAGTATCGTCGCCACCCATTTATAGAACTTGTACACGTCCCTTAGATCAAAAACTGAGTCTGGTCTTGCATGGGAACGGGGACATGTTTTAAGACAAGATTTAAATGAATAACATTGTTCTTTCTAAGGGATTAAGCTTCTAAAAGGTGATTCAACAGATATATATGTATAAGGGAAAGAAGAGAACATTGCTATTTGTGGTGGGATGACATATAAACATTGTTCCATTGCTTGCAGACAGCGAACAAGGAAGAAAAACCACTATTGCGGGAGATCTTCAAGGCCACCTCGAGGAGGGAGATAATGCATTTGGCAGCTGCATCATTAGGTTTTCTCTCTCCTCTCTTACCAGAATCTGTTGAAGCATGTACTAGAAATGCTGACATTAGGAGGAAGATCTTGGAGAAGCTTGAAGAACTCGGGGAAAAAGCTGGCTTGTCCAAGCCAAAACTTGAAGGCCTAGAAAAGAACCCAAAAGGTGAAGCTGAAGAAAAGAAGTCGAATCCAAAAGCCAAAGCTGAAGAAAAGAATACAAGGCCAATCGAAGAAAGTGAAGGAAAGAAGCCCACACCTCAGCAGTCTACAGCTCCATCGTTAGACGGAGGTTTCCATTTACCACTTCCTACTCTCCTAAATGGCAAAATGGTGGAAACGAAAGTCTTATAATAAAAACATCATTGTTATCATCACATCGTTTTTTGCACAGTTTACTGAAGAAAACTGGTATTGAATGTTCTGTATCATTTCATTTAACTATGCTAATTCTGATGATCAACTGAGGTTGTATGTAACATTTGCACTTCTGTGAACAACGCTGGGAGTTTTCTCTACAATGAAGAATAATTTTCTGTTATTGTGTATTATTGCGATATTATATGAAATGTTTCAACGATTTTGCTTGAAATCTGAATCGAAGAAATTGAATAGCCTAATCCAACCATTCTTTCAAGAGCTTAGCTATACTTATCTTTGGAACATGCTCACAAGGCTTACAGCAAACCTCAAGTAAGGTCTTGTGCAACAAAAGAATGTTTAATCATAATCTATTCTAGATTTTAGAGCAAATTCTTTTACAATTGGTCGATCTTTATACTTTGATATAGATTCGTTGCATCTAATCTCTTGTATACTGTGATTTATGCATGCAGGTATCGAGAAAATTTCTAATACTCCTAAAGTATAAAACTCAGGCCACTATTTAATTTTGGGCATAAGTATCCGTTATTTAATCCACGTATGATCAATTAACTAGTACTATGGAGTATTAATCACACCATACTTCAAGAGTACTATAAATTTTTTGCATGTTTCATATTTTTGAAAGCATCTATACAAAAATTATTATAGCAAGTGTTATTAACCGTATAATTGGAATATTAAGTGTTTATCTGTTGATAACAAGAAAATAAATGAATAAATGGAAATGATCGAGTATCTCCCATATTGGTTGTCGTTGATAACAAGAAAATAAATGGGTTTATCGATCATAAAATATGGGTTTGACTCTAAAGCATTTATTTGAAAAATTGTAGCTTTCTTCTCGCACCACTTCATCTATGTAATCCAATCGTATTTCCTGTAGTAGAAACCTCTGAAAAGCTATTGCTTGTAGACAAATGATCTGTTCTAAAAGTTACATATGTGGCTTTCTCCGTTTCATTTTCATCCAATTTTTAAACTCGGGTTCTTTTTGGAGGTTTAAGTTCCTTTAAACGAGTCTATTATACCTTTTATTTGTTACTAATTTTGTAAATTATGATTAAAAAATGTGTTTGTAGTGTGTCCTTGGAAGGTACGATGCATTAGAGGTGCAAAATCAAAACCTTTTGAACACAAAGGGCAGGGGAGCGTAATCATCAATCATGATACACAAATAGGGGGGGACACATGTCAATACATGATTTGATAGTTTGAAAAAAAAAAATCAAAACAGGTGCTGCCAAATCAGTGTGTCCATCATTTTCATGTCTTTAAGCCAGTTCAATCATCATTATCCCGTAATCATACATGCTCCGAGGCTCAAGTCACTCAATGAAAAAGTGATTAGGTACAGAAGTAACATGGCTGGAGAAGAAAAAAGGGAATACCAAAAAAATGTGAATTGTCTTTACCAAATTTGTGAATTGTCTTTACCAAATTTGTGAGCATTTATAGGTTATGAATATAAACAGAAGATTTTCGAATTTTTGACAAGTGATTTCATTCCAATGACTCACTAATCAAACTAGGGGGTGCCACTATGTGGCATCCTAGGCATCATAAGTCTATGACTTCAGTACACTGTCCTAGCGGAAAAAGGAAAGATTGGACTTCTAGTTGCCACTACAATAAAATGGCACATCAATTGCTACTCTTGTGGCTACAAATTGCCAGTGGAACTTGCGTGAGGCATCCTATAATGGACTACAATCGCCTTGGATATCACACTCATTTGACGCAGTAAGGATTGCATTCTCTCATGCCTCCGAGCCGAGAGGCAACGCTTCTAGGTACCAAAAGAGATACAACTCGTCCTGAACTTGAATGATGTGACCTATGACACTCGTGCAAACTTATTTTGTTATAAGACGAGACATGTACACAACACAATTTGTCACATTGTTTTTTGTTTTTTCTTATGCTTCGATGCCCACAAAATCCTTAGAATGCACTACAACATGATTACAATAAACAGACAAACTATGTAAAATTAATAGAAATATCTGATAATCTTCGTTGATTAACTCTTTATGATTCATCAATAAAACATTCCTAAGGGGATTGAAGATAAGCATTAAAAAGATAAATATTATCAACATAATGAAATAAAGTTATCCAAAAAGGCCTCGCCATCGTATCAATAAACGATATCCGTAACAGAAAAAATAAATAAATAAATAAAAACTCGTGGAAATATCACAATATATATGAAAAAAAGTAGAAAAGAAAAATTTTCATGCATTTTTCTTGTCCATGTTCTGCACGAGCTGCCTCATTTGAAATCTCCAAAACAAAAAATAAGCAAATCCCAAACCAAACAAAACAAATATCCAAACATTCTCTTCTTTACTTTCCTTTTCTGATTCCACTTCTACTATACTAAATTCCATTCTTTCTGTTTTTCCCGTTATGCCCTCCTTCGCATGCCCATATAACACATACACCCTGTCCTCAGCTCCGACTGCCACGGCACTGGCATGCCTCTCCTCATCAAGGGCAGTTTCGTCAAATACTACTCCTTCACCCCAACTATCGTGGCTCTTGATAAAGTAGAGTTTATATTTTGATACTGCCACCACAATACCGTCACTTCTAACGGCAATTCCTTCAACCTCCGTTAAGTCTTTGTTTAGAATGACGGTCCTTGCCGTCCCGTCGTCAACGTTGACTTTGTATAATTTGCCGGTGTTTGGCTGCACCACTAGCAGATAACCCTTCGAGTTGTAAACCACGCCGTTTAACCCGGAATTGCGATAAGCCTGAGATCTTGACAGAATCGAGGCCTCACCGTCAATGTTAACTTTGAAGACGATTTCGTTGGCCGAGTCGGTGACGTAAGCGTTCCCAGAGAAATCGACTGCGACGTCGTTTGGAACGGTGGAGTTTGGAAGTGGGGCGAGGAAGAGTTGATTGAAGGTGGTAAGATGGTAAGAGGCGAGGGCGCTGAAGGATGGGGTGGATGGAGTGGCGGGCCGATGAACAACGGCGAGGAGGCGGTAGTGAAGACGGTCTATGGCGAGGCCAAAGAAGGAGGAGTTTTCAGGAAGGGAGTCGTCGGAAAGAAGGGAAGCTGCAACGCCGGCATCTGAGATTGAGAGGAGCTGTTTCTGGCGGAGGGACCCGACAATGAAGTGCTCCGACTTTTGGTCCCACGTGAAGGACGCCGGGTAGAGATCTGGCCACCGGAGGTTGATGACGTGGGGCTTCCGGCAATGAATTGGGCACGGTGAAAGAATCAAAGCAAGGAATACAAGGATTAATTTGAACATGGTTTTGTGGATGGGATTTTTTTGTGTATTCGGAGGTCTAGGATCTAAGACATTAATGTTTTAAATAGAAGGATTTTTGTTGTTTATATAGGATTTTATGTGAAAACGTTAAACGTTTGTTTTCTTGTATTTTCTATTTATAATAATTAGTAATTTGATAAGCATAACTTTATCTTTAGGTTACTGTAAATCTATATAATTATAAGTAGATAAAAAAAATTATTTGTCACCTTAGAGCCTTTAATCAAAATTTTAATTTTTTAAAATTGTTTTTAAATGACTGGAACCTTAATCGAACTGCTTTAGAGCGCTTTGACTCGAATCAAAATGTTAAGACATCCATGTGGACCTAAATCAACAAATTCGTAGGGACAACTTCAGTGCCGATTGAAACATTAACCCCCCGCCCCCTTTTTCTTGAAACACTTCTGCTTATATTATTTGGTACAGTAAAATGAGAACTGAAATATTTCTGTTAGAATTTGAGTGTAATCTGAATTTTTTATTGAAATAATTGAATAATTCTAATTGAAATACACGTCAAGAAAAATTCAGTTTGAAATATTATTGGAATCATATATCAAGTTTAAGTTTTATTTTGGAAACTCTTTGAGAGTTGTAAATTGGTACTGGACTTGAAGAAGAGTTCGGGATAGAAAAAACAATTTGGAAAAAAAAAAAAATCCGGGCAGAACACCCGGCGCCGGGGAGCCCAGAGGTGGGCGCCGCAGCGCCACCGACATGTTTCGGGTTTTCAGTATTTTTCTCTCCTTTTTCGTTTTGGATTCGATTTTTTGGCATCTTATTTCATCAACAACTCTACTATGAGGGTTTGTACGTCTCCTACATGTTTCCTATAAATATTAGGCTCTTCTATACAAATTTGTGTGTGAGATAAGTGATTACTAGCTTTTAATATCAATTGTATATTTCTCTACTATTATTGGTATAATAAAATCTCCTAATTCTTGTGCCATATTTTCTTATCTTCTTTTATTCTTTTACTTGTGATCAAATATTTCATTATTATGCCATATAACTTCAACATCTCATTCCGGAGTTGGTTTCATAACAATTGATATCAGAGCCTATGTTCAGCAGTTCTACAAGAGCGCGATGTTTGATTTGTTCGAGTTTTTTGTTCGTGATAGCTTCCATGAAGTATGACATCCGCTTTTAGATCGGAGTACTAGATTTTCGTTATGGCAGGTTAAGATGCGTGCAGTACTCACACAACTGGATTTAGATGATGCGTTGTTGGGAATTGACAAGATGCCCGTAACTTTGACCGCAGAGGAGAAATTACGGAATGATAAGAAGACAGTTTCTCACATTCATCTTCATCTATCGAACATCACTCTTCAGGACGTTTTGAATGAGGGCTCAGCAACTGCTTTTTGGTTGAAGTTAGAGCAATTGTGCATGACTAAAAATTTAATAAGCAAGTTGTATCTCAAGCAGGGTTTATACTCTCATCGAATGGCAGAAGGAGGATCATTAGAAGATCACCTAACTGTATTTAAAGAGATCGTTGTTGATTTGGAAACTTTGGAAGTAAAATATGATGAAAAAGATTTGGCCTTGATCATATTGTTTTCGCTGCTCGCTTTGTTTTATTCATTTAGAGACACGATCTTGTATAATCGTGATACTCTTACCATACAGGAGGTGTATGATACTTTGTTTTCAAAAGAGAAGATGAAGCATCTGGCTTTAGAGGTCACGGATGGAAAAGGTTTTGTTGCTCATTGTGGTTCTGGAAGGGACAGATCAAAGTTTAAGTTCAATAATCAGATTTGTAACTTCTGCAAGAAGAAGGGGCACTTGAAGAATGATTGCTATAAATTGCAGAATAAAGAAATATTGGCTGCAAGTCGATATGGGAAGTAATTAGAGACTTCAGGTGAAACAGACGTTGCAGAGAACATTATAAGTGAGGGGGGATCTCTTGGCAATTTTTGACATCAAGTCTAAAACAAATGAGGATTGGATTCTGGATTCAATGTGTGTGTTTCATATGTGTCCTAATAAGGACTTGTTTACTACATATGAATCTGTTTCCAAAGGTATCGTGGTTATGGGAGACAACACAACTTGTCGAGTTGTTGGAATTGATACAGTCAGATTGAAGCTATTGGATTGGACAATTAGAATACTTGGTCAGATTCGACATGCTCCGGATTTTAAGAAGAATCTCATCTCGTTTCTATCCTTAATTCAAATGGTTATTAGTTCTTTAGTGGAAGTGGAGTTTTGAAAGTTTATAAGGGTGCCCATGTTGTATTAGAAGGACAAAAGAGGTCTCAATTATACATCTTCCAGGGTCATGCGGAATCTAGAAGAGTCAATCGGCACAGGGTCAGTACCGTGGTGGACATTCAGTTTGGTACAATACTTTTAGGAGCTCGTAAATGGTTGGATTTGAAGAATACTACTCAGTAGATGCTGATTTTATTGAGTATGCTTTCAGTGTAGTAGAAGGTGTACAATCTAGTAAAGGGCTTTCTGTAAAAGCATTTGATTTTGATTCTGCTTTGGGTGTATTACAGCCCAATTTGGTGAACTTTAAAATAATTATATTTTTTGAAAAATTTGAAGTAATTCTTCAGGGTAGTGTTTGGATTCATTGAAAGAGGTGGAGTATTTTGTATTTGGTTGGAGAAATCAGTTTTGATTATTGATGAAAAGTCGGTTCATTCAATGCAGACAGAATTTCTTCTCCAAGTAGAGAATATTTTGGAGATTTATTCGTTGCAGTGAAATTAGTGTAAATATGGAAATATAAATGACTGGAACCTTAATCGAATTGCTTTAGAACGCTTTGGCTCGAATCAAAATGTTAAGAGATCCATGTGGACCTAAATCAACAAATTCGTAGGGACAACTTTAGTGCCGATTGAAACATTAACCCCCCCCCCCCCTTTTTTTTTAAAACACTTCTGCTTATATTATTTGATACAGTAAAATGAGAACTGAAATATTTCTGTTAGAATTGAACGTAATCTAAATTTTTTATTGAATAATTGAATAATTCTAATTGAAGTACACGTAAAAAAGAATTCAGTTTGAAATACTATTGGAATCCTATATCAAGTTTAAGTTCAATTTTGGAAGCCCATTGAGAGTTGTAAATTGGTACTGAACTTGAAGAAGAGTTTGGGATGGAGAAAACAATTTGAAAAAAAAATCCGGGCAGAACGCCCAGCGCCGGGGAGCCCAGAGATGGCGTCGCAGCGCCACCTGACATGTTTCGGGTTTTCAGTATTTTTCTCTCCTTTTTCATTTTGGATTCGATTTTTTGGCATCTTACTTCATCAACAACTCTACTATGAGGGTTTGTACGTCTCCTACATGTTTCCTATAAATATTAAGCTATTCTATACAAATTTGTGTGTGAGATAAGTGATTACTAGCTTTTAAGATCAATTGTATATTTCTCTATTATTATTGGTGTAATAAAATCTCCTAATTCATCTGCCATATTTTTCTTGTCTTCTTTTATTCTTTTGCTTGTGATCAAATACTTCATTATTATACCATATAACTTCAACATCTCAATCCGGAGTTGGTTTCATAACAATTGATATCAGAGCCTATATTCAGCAGTTCTACAAGAGCGCGATGTTTGATTTGTTCGAGTTTTTTGTTCGTGATAGCTTCCATGAAGTATGACATTCCGCTTTTAGATCGGAGTACTAGATTTTCGCTATGACAGGTTAAGATGTGTGCATTACTCACACAACTGGATTTAGATGATGCGTTGTTGGGAATTGATAAGATGCCCGTAACTTTGACCGCGGAGGAGAAATTACGGAAGGATAAGAAGATAGTTTCTCACATTCATCTTCATCTATCGAACATCACTCTTCAGGACGTTTTGAAGGAGGGTTCAGGAGCTGCTTTTTTGTTGAAGTTGGAACAATTGTGCATGACTAAAAGTTTAATAAGCAAGTTGTATCTCAAGTAGAGTTTATACTCTCATCGAATGGTAGAAGGAGGATCATTAGAAGATCACCTAACTGTATTTAAAGAGATCGTTGCTGATTTGGAAACTTTGGAAGTAAAGTATGATGAAAAAGATTTTGCCTTGATCATATTGTTTTCGTTGCTCGCTTTGTTTTATTCATTTAGANAATTGTGCATGACTAAAAGTCGAACAAGTAAGTTGATCCGCAAGCAGCATTTATACTCTCATCGTATGGCAGAAGGAGGATCATTGGAAGACCACCTGACGGTATTTAAAGAGATCGTTGCTGATTTGGAAACTTTGGAAGTAAAGTATGATGAAAAAGATTTTGCCTTGATCATATTGTTTTCGTTGCTCGCTTTGTTTTATTCATTTAGAGACACGATCTTGTATAATCGTGATACTCTTACCATAGAGGAGGTGTATGATACTTTGTTTTCAAAAGAGAAGATGAAGCATCTGGCTTTAGAGGTCACGGATGGAAAAGGGTTTGTTGCTCATGGTGGTTCTGGAAGGGACAGATCAAAGTTTAAGTTCAATAATCAGATTTGTAACTTCTGCAAGAAGAAAAGGCACTTGAAGATTGATTGCTACAAATTGCAGAATAAAGAAATATTGGCTGCAAGTCGATATGGGAAGCAATTAGAGACTTCAGGTGAAACAGACCTTGCAGAGAACATTATAAGTGAGGGGGATCTCTTGGCTATTTTTGACATCGAGTCTAAAACAAATGAGGATTGGATTCTGGATTCAACGTGTGTGTTTCATATGTGTCCTAATAAAGACTTGTTTACTACATATGAATCTGTTTCCAAAGGTATCGTGGTTATGAGAGACAACACACCTTGTCGAGTTGTTGGAATTGATACAGTCAGATTGAAGCTATTGGATTGGACAATTAGAACACTTGGCCAGATTCGACATGCTCCGAATTTGAAGAAGAATCTCATCTCGTTGTCTATCCTTAATTCAAATGGTTATTAGTTCTTTGGTGGTGGTGGAGTTTTGAAAGTTTGTAAGGGTGCCCATGTTGTATTAAATGGACAAAAGATATCTCAATTATACATCTTCCAAGGTCATGCAGAATCTAGAAGAGTCAATCGACACAGGGTCAGTACCGTGGTGGACATTCAGTTTGGTACAATACCTTTAGGAGCTCGTAAATGGTTGGATTTGAAGAATACTACTCAGTAGATGCTGATTTTATTGAGCATGCTTTCAGTGCAGTAGAAGGTGTACAATCTAGTAAAGGGCTTTCTGTAAAAGCTTTTGATTTTGATTCTGCTTTGAGTGTATTACAGTCCAATTTGGTGAACTTTAAAATAATTATAATTTTTGGAAAATTTGAGGTAATTCTGCAGGGTAGTGCTTGGATTCATTGAAAGAGGTGGAGTATTTTGTATTTGGTTGGAGAAATCAGCTTTGATTATTGTTGAAGAGTCAATTCATTCTTTGTAGACGGATTTTCTTCTCCAAGTGGAGAATATTTAGGATCTTTATTCGTTGCGATGTAATTCGTATCAAGGTGGAGATTGTTAGAATTTGGGCGTGACCCGAATTCCTTTTTGAAGTAATTAAAGAATTATAATTGAAGTGTATGTCAAGAAGAATTCAGTTTGGAATGCTATTGGAGTCTTATGTCAAGTTGAAGTTATATTTTTGAAACATATTGGGAGTTGGAAATTGGTACTGGACTTGAAGAAGAGTTCGGAATGGAAAAAACAAATTGAGAAAAAAAAATTCGAACAGAACGCTCGGCGCTGGGGCGCCCAGAGGTGGGCACTGACCTGTTTCGGGTTTTTCTCCTATTTTTCGTTTTGGACTCGATTTTTTGACATTCTACTTCATCAACAACTCTAATAGGAAGGTTTGGACGTCCTCTATATGTTTTCTATAAATATTAGGCTCTTCTATATAATTTTGTAGTGTAAAAAAAGTAATTACTAGCTTTTGGGATCAATTGTATATTTCTCTATCATTAATGGTGCAATAAAATCTCATAAGTCCCCTGTCATACTTTTTTTGCCTTTTTTATTTTTTACTTGTGATCAAATATTTCAT
>CAIGRB010043203.1:0-28887 GCA_903798255.1 Fraxinus quadrangulata
TGAAATATTGCTTTGCTTAGACTTGACAACTCATTTTGTATAAATTATGGAGCTAAATATCATTCTTTTAATACGTTAATATTACCTTAAAAATATCAAAATTCGTACATTGTATGAACATACGACTAGTTTTAATAAAAGGTTGTCAGTGGATTCGCGTTTTAGTAACCCTCTCGTTTCTTTCTTTATTTAGCATCTTTGGTGGGACAAAACGAAAACGCGACTTTAGTTGATTGGCGGAGTAACCCTCACTTTAATGGATTCGCGTTCTAGTAACCCTCACGTCTCTTTATTTAGCATTTTGGTGGGCCAAAATGAAAACGCAACTTTAGTTGATTGGCGGAGTATAGAATATTTTTTACCCTAAAACCCATTTCTTAGCCATTTGTTGACCAGTTGTACAACGTGTAACATTTACGAGAGCACTATATTCCGTTACTCGTCGGCTGCTAGACCTTGTTCCGCCGACGAGGATTTGAAAAGCGATGGCGGAGGAAGCTGTATTAGGGTATCTAGAGGAGAATGAAGAGATATCGGATTCGGGAAAATTCTCCGAGGAAAAGGGAATCAGTCACGATGAGATCGTCAATGTCATCAAGAGCCTCAACGGTTTCCGACTCGTCGACGCGCAAGTCAGTATAAACATTATTCTCAGATTGCAATTCATATTTTTTTAAAATTTTATTTTTCATGAAAAAATACTGTCTTAGTGCATTCAGAGGAATTACTAGTGTCGAAGAGTTTTTGCTGCCCGTTTAGCAGTCAGTTTATTGGAGTGGTACAGTGTGTATTTAAAACGTCGTAATATTTGATCTGAAGGATAGGAAAATCAAGCAAGAAAGATGGAGAACTGATTTTTTTTGTAAATTAAACTAGGACCAAGGGCTAAAATTCTGTTGAATGATATGTAATTTAGCTTCATTTTAGGACAATAAACTGTCATTTCTATTCAATATGAACCTTCGACTTTGAATTTGTTGATTCCTTTAAACCCAGATTTCTAGTTGTTAAAGTTTATCAATTCTTCCAATCTGCGAGAACAACATGGCCTGGTTGATGAATTATGCTGCGTGGATATTGTGCAGGACATTAAGAGAGAAAGATGGGGACTCACCAAGGAGGGGGAAATGTATGCTGAGGCAGGATCTCCTGAAGCCCAACTCTTTTTAGCTATACCACCAGAGGGTATAACACGGGAAGAGTTGCAGGTCATTCCATATTAATTTTTCTGGTTCAAGGATTCTTAACCTGATTATCATATGGGATTTGTTTATTGTGTATTCTTACAATCAATATTGCTTGCCAATATAACCTGCCATCTAAGACACTGTAATGGTTTATGTAAGAAAATCGATGAAGCAATAATAATGAAATCCCAGGCGCACCATCCCCTACAGTCCACCAATAAATTACACCAATCCAATTTCCATATAGCATTACCACCAGGACCTAAAACCACTGATTTTTAAATGCCATAGTAAGATTATGACCATTGCCTCTGGGTCTATTTTACCCCCAATCCATGAGGACACCACCTGCAGTCACACCCCCAATATTACCTGTCTCTCTCAAAGTTTCTGAGGCTGCTATCCTTGATTATCAATTAATATGACAGTTCAAAAATTGAAATTTAGAAATTTTACTTCACCTCGGTGTGATGTCAGCAGTGCACGTCTTTTCCCAGATTAATTTTTTATTTGGAAATTTTATGGTAAACTAAAGGAACAGCCTGCTTTTAGAATTTGTACTGTAATTGTTTATTTTGTGACGTACGCAGTGCATGAGTTTTGCTCTGTGTGAGAGTTTATCTGTGTGCTAATTGATTCAGAGTTCAGCATTCATAAAACTACAAATTGTTTTTGCTACAATTGAACTTGTTCTGACTTCATAATATTATCAACTAACATATACTTTTGGATTTGCAAATCAAGTTCTATTTTACATATTACACATTCATTGTCAGTTTTTTATTCCTTTCCTCGAGTCATGGTTAGTTTTCGCGAGTCAGTAGTATCTATATGCTGTACCATACTTGGAATACATGCTGGTGAACTTTTTTTCGGGATGCAGAAAAAGTTGGACCCCTCAATTTTCAAAATAGGTTGCCAGCAGGCCATAAAGAACAAATGGATAGAGATGGGTAAATCACAGGTGTCCAGGAAGGTAATGCCCCCTGAAAATCTGAGCTTTCCAATTTTGTGTGGAAGTTTTATCTTAAGCAATCTTGTAATCATAAATCACGTGATATTTACAGCTCTGAATGTCTGAAAGAGGTAGGGATGCACTATTTTGTGGGATAAGGTTATTTAAAAATGAGCATCTCCTTTGAATTACTAGTAGCCTAATTATCTTGTCAAAGTGAATGTTCATTATAAATTATAAGTACTTTTTTATTCCCTAAAAATCTTTCAGATTCTCAAGCTACTGTATTTATTCAACCAATTCTTCATTCAATTCTTTCTCCACTTAATTCTTCTATTCTACCTGTGTGCCTTTAGTAATTTCGGACTTTTCAAGATAAGTTGAAAGATATATATCAGGATCGTATTTTTGACGAGGATGTTCATTACAAAACCAAATATTTGGGGTGCATTTTGAGTGAGGATAAGCGATTCATTAAAAAAAAAAAAAGGTAGGAGGGGACCCTCAATTTCCCACCTTCTGTGGAAAGTAAGCTATTTTCTCATCAATTTGGTATAATGGAGATGTCGTGGAAACAATTTTTTTACTTTTTATATACTTCATCAAGTAATTAAAGATTTCCACACATGATTAAGATAAAAACAAGGTAAAACTGTAAATTTCACTTAAGTTCCTTCCTTTTTGTCCCTCCAACCAAACAATGGAAACCAGTTTGCTTTTTCCGTTTTTCTCTTACCATCCTTTATCATCTTCCCTCCTACTAAAATCACCTTATGCTTATGAGTGCTTTAGGAAATCTGGAATCTTTACCTGTGTTTCCTTTCTCAATTACGTATTAATAATCAATATGTTGGATGGTCACAGTGATTAAACATGAATATTTGCTTCAGTTCGATAGCTATCAGTTTGTCAATAAAGTCTTTAGTATCTTGAAGAATATTAGGCTTTCTGGTAATTTGTGATTTGCAGAGACTTCAATACTTGCATTTAGATGCCTTTGGTACAGCTTAATCAATCCATTATCTTGTCAAAGTCAATCTATATTGCGTACAAATAGCCTCTGAATGTTTGGTTGCTTATGTTGCTAATTTTAGTATTGTGGTAGAAGCACAATGCATGTCACACGTGCATAAAAAGCTGTAGAAATAGATATTTATTTGCTTGATAGTGGGGATAATTTTATATTTTTAAAAATAATAATGCTTTTTCATACGAAACTATTCTTATTTTAATCATTTGATGTAGGTACAACATGTTGATGACAGAGTGAGAGATTTGCTCATGCAGATTCAAAACGGGGAGGTGCATAATAATTTTTGAATGAATAGCTTTTCATCCATCTTTTCTCTTTTTCCGTATGTATGTACATACTTGTGCATGTGTGTTTATGGCTTCTGATATCAGCTAATCTTTGGAAAATCTTATATTTAAACAATAATATCAAGAATAACTCGAAAAGTGGAAACCGGGCAATGTATAATTTGATTATTATGAGCAAAATATAATATTTTTTTAGACAGAGCCAGTCATTATGTCCCAACAATGGGGTGAATAGAATCCGAGACATAAACACGTTACCGTGTTCCTTAGGTTATATTGGAATTCATGAGCCAAGGAGTTAAGAATAAAAAATTCTTCATTTCCAAAAATAGAATAAAAAGCATATTATATTTGTGGAGCAGTGGAAAATTATTTTACAGTCCTCATTGTGTATCTAAATAATTGGATCATTTCTTTGTGGATTCCTAAACTTTCTTGAAGTTGTTCAACAAGATGACATACAAATGGTCAACTTTATTGAAACTACTTTTCCTGAAAAATCGTGGTCTGAGTTTGTGTTGTGTTGCTAAAATGTACAGATGTGCATATTTCTCAAGGAGTGCATGGATTTTTTTTATTTTTATTTTTTCATTTTTAGTAAGTATAATTGCGTGTCTCGTTCCCTTGTATATTTCTTCACAAACTAGCAAAGAAAGACACGCTTTCAAAAAATTTCAACGAGGCTTGGATTTGTAAAACTTGTAGTGTGCTGTTGTTATGTGTGTATATGCTTTCTCGTTGGGTATTAAATAGAGCACCATTTAAGCTTGTCAATTTCCCCGAAGCTTTATTTGCTTTGTGATACAGGGAGATATAAAAGATCTAAAACACAATTTAGATTTATGCATCTCTACTTTATGACCCTCTGATAATTTAATTCCCAACTGGTACAATTCTTATATTGCAGGCAGTGAACGCTGAGGATGTTGATGCTCTCAAAAAAAGAAAGCTTATTACTCCACTGTAATTATCTATATTTGGTTATTGTTCCTGGTTCATTTTTTCTTAAACGGTCTTTCTAATTGTCTAGTTTAGCCTCCATATTACTTCTAGATGTGTTATTTTGTGATTGTCTATTTGCTTCTTCTTCAAGGATATGGAAAGGCTATTCAGTTAAAAAGGGTCCTAAATATGCTCCAAAAAGGAAAAAGGTGGCTACTGATCTAACTCGAGAGAATCTGCTAAGGTAATCAATATGTGTAATCAGCATGCTTGGATAGTATAGTTTGATGAACATATCATATAGCAAATAGAAATAATAAACAGTTGTTCATGGCAACATGGTTTTATACATTGCAATTTGCACCACAAAACTCAAACCCTCCTTTTTATTTCTTTCTTTTGTGTGTGTGTGTGTAATGTTAAAGGTTTTCTGTTAAAATTTTGCTGTAGCTTACTTTATAGCTTCTTGATCTGAAAAAGAGTACTAGTTGTTTGTTGCCTCAGTGTGTAGAGATAGTGAATCGGAAGGTCTCCCTTTCTATTTGTTCAGGATGTATGCTTTTCTAGTAAGTTATTTCTTTAGAGAAAAAAAAAAAAAAACAGAGTGCTATGGAAGTTTCTTGTAATGCTATAATTTCAAGAAAGAAATGTGAGCAAAAAGAGTCTGATCCATGTTCGATACTTTTGCACAATACTATAATTAAGGATAACTTTTAGGATGAAACTATATCCGTAAGTGGAAGGTCTAAAATGATCATATTCTGATCTTTGTTATATGAATAACAAGAAAGACTGTAATATCTAATATTATATTCCCCCCCTTTTTTTTCTTTAAAGGGGAGATTGGAGGGAGCTAGAGTTTAAAGAGTACAACTTCCTTGCGAAGGGCCAGCCAACTGAAGGTGGCTGTCTCCACCCATTACTCAAGGCATGGTTTTGATATTAGTTCTTATCTTTTTATTATTGAAATGTAGGGGTTAAATGTTTCAAATTGAATCAAATTGTACTGCAGTTTGTGTTTCTTTAAAGCAAAATTCGTTTACTTAGTCATGGAAAAAAGTTGGCAAAGGACCCTATAATTAAATGATGAGCAATAACTTATTTGTTCCCATGCATTTGCTTCCATAAACATTCAGGTTTTTAATATATTCATGTCTATTGTTATTGTTTCTTTTTCCTAAAAACTGCCGTAGGAAAAATCCATCTTGCAACTAGCAAGACACCCGATTGAGTTTTAGTCTCATTTGACTTCTCTACTTTTTCACAGTATATAATGGAAGTGCCTTTTATCATCTCATTTTTCACATTCCTCTAAGGTAGATTATTTCATTTTGTTGCAGGTGCGGCGTCAAATGCAGATGATATTTCTTCAGATGGGGTGAGGAGTTTTTTTCTTCTTATTGGTCTTTCAACTTACTATATCCTCCTGTAATGGTCATCATTGCTGATTTGCCACTCACTGTGTGCAGGTTTGAAGAGATGCCAACTAACAATTTTATTGAAAGCAGGTAAACTGTCTTGAAATCCATTTTTTACTGTACAATTCCCAGTTATGCCTCTAGATAATACCTACAATTGCTAGCTTTTTAAGAGATGGTGATCACGAGAGAGTGCACTAGAAAGTAGTCTCTCAACTACTGTAGAAGATAAACACGAGGAAGGATGACACATCTTCAACTGAGAAATGGGGCTCCATCCCCTCTCTTTCCCAAGAGTCTTCTACACTCCTAACATTATTTTTTCTCTGAATCAAAATAAAAAAGTACAGAAAAAATGGGCCCATCCCCCCTCTTTCCAAGTGTCCCCCGCTTACCCTACGTTTTCTCCTTTAGGGCTTTCTGTTGGTTGGTTTAATCCTTGTGTACGTGTAGTACATTAAGATGCAGCTGGTATAAATCTACGATGGTTTTGTTGGGTTTTGCAGCTTCTGGAACTTTGATGCACTGTTCCAGCCTCAACAACACCCAGCTCGTGATTCACACGATACATTCTTTTTGAAAGGTAGGTTTGGCTTTTTTTTATTTTTTATCTTGGATCTCTGGTTTCTTGTCCAATCTTCGTCAGATTTCTTATGGTAATAAATATTTCACAGAGCCTTCTACTACAAAAATGCTTCCTGAGGATTATGTTGAGCGGGTGAAGGGAGTTCATGAATCTGGTGGTTATGGGTCCAGGGGGTAGGCGACTGCATAATGTTTACATTTAGTCACTGTCACTCTTGAAGGTTTGCGTCAAATTTTCCATTTCTTCTAGGTATGGGTATGAATGGAAGAGGGAAGAAGCAAACAAGAATCTTCTGCGGACTCATACTACTGCCGTTTCCACCAGGATGCTGTATGCACTTGCACAGGTATTTTTTTTTTTCCTTTTAAGGCCTGTTTACAAGTGCTCTTTTTTTGTGTGCACAAGCTTTCTTGTTCTCACTCCTTTTCTCTAAAAAGTATGATGTATTTGAATGTTTAGATTAAAGTCCCATCCGTTTGATTAACTAGTTCTCTCTTTTTTTTTTTTCTTCTTCATTTTATAAGCTTGTATTTTCTGTTCCTTGAACTATGTACCATCTTTCTATTTATTTGCTATTCAAACATCATATTTCTTCGGTGAATATCTGGCTACTTGTAGAACTCTTTACAGGAAATCCCTTCATAAGAAGTTATTCATGACCCAAGATATTAGGCACATCTTTGTTGAATTTAAAGGTTTATTTATTGAATATTATTAGTAAGACCTACGTTGCTGCATGGCTATTTTCTCTTTGGTTATTGTTCAATATTATATTCGAAGATGTCACACAAGGTGTTGGGAATGGGGATGAGGTTTCTGGTAGCATATTCTTTACAAGTCAACTACATCCACTGTGCTATCATTCAAGGAGCTTTTCTTTTGGGCAGGACTTTGCTCCCAAAAAGTACTATTCAATAGATCGTGTTTTCAGGAATGAAGCTGTGGATCGGACGCATCTTGCTGAATTCCACCAGATAGAAGGTATTTTACATTCTCTAAAGAACTTCAAATAGGTTCCGTGGGTTGATTCATGTTGCCTGTCAAGCTGTGAAGGAGGACTCATGGGGTAATTGCACAGCTGTTGCTAATTTAAAACCAAAATTCCGATTACCAGTGGAAGGTTCAACCCTAGCTATTAGTAGCATCACAAGTCAATATATTTTCGTTGATGACATGGATTTAGTGAATCCAACATCGTAAATCCAACATTGTACAGTGGGAGGAAAGAAATTCGCTTATGAATTTGAAAGCTTTTCTAGATTTATCTGCTTGTTCTTGGGAAGCTTCCACGTGCTTCTGGGTATGGGCCACTGGGGATATGGAACCTTTAAGTTGGTCCAAACTCGATGACTTGGCTATATTCATTTCGATTACATTTTGGAATATGTAACAAGAGTCGCTACAGCAAGCATGAGTTTATAGATAATCCTGTTTCTTTGGTTGACAGTGCACTACTGCATTTTATCTTCTTACTTATTAACTGACTCTCTTTCGTATGGTGGTTAGGTTTAATTTGCGATCGTGGGCTTACTCTTGGACATTTGATAGGAGTTCTCGAAGATTTCTTCTCTCGTCTGGGTAAATATATCTACCTTTTATTTAGGAGCTTCTCTCAAGCATTTTACATTTTTATGCTCTGATAATTCAAGATTTGGTTGACATAAAGCTTTGTTGACCTCTGTCTCGTAACTTCTCATGATGTGCCTTTGGAAAAGATTTACGGATGGCAGAGTGCTGACAAATGTCATTGTACCTCTTGATTTCAGGAATGTCCAAGCTTAAATTCAAGCCTGCTTACAATCCATATACTGAACCCAGCATGGAAATCTTCAGGTAGTAAAGAAAGATCTTCGCTTGAAACTACTGTAACATTTCTGAAAATAGGCTAATTCAATTGTTTTCCATCAGTTATCATGAAGGTTTACGGAAATGGGTCGAAATTGGAAACTCTGGAGTGTTCAGACCTGAAATGCTGCTTCCCATGGGGCTTCCTGAAGATGTTCAGGTTATTGCATGGGGCCTTTCCCTTGAAAGGTTGGCAAAATCTTAACATTACCCTTACTTTATTGTGGATTACGACTTTATTATTTTACTTAATCGACATTCTTGCAGTCTTTTCTTGTACCTTTGTTACTAACCATTTTTATGCTCTCATTTTTTTTCTTCCAATTTTCTTCACTTCTACATCAGACCCACTATGATACTTTATGGGATCGACAACATCAGAGATCTCTTCGGACACAAGGTAAAGTTGTCTTGTACATTTTGTACTGCTGAGGTGTGTTTTCTTACAAACTAGTTCGGTTGCATGATCTGTGGTCGGGTTTTGCAGGTGGATCTTGGTCTCATTAAGAGAAACCCATTATGCCGCCTTGGTCTTTAATTGATCCAAACCATTCCGTGTGAGAGTTTTTCCTCAGTTATTTTATAGTGACTTGCTGTCCAAAAATCTTAAAATTGGATTCCAGATACAAGCAATTGAATAGTGAGTTTTATAAACCATTTTGTAGCAATGATAAGAAATTCTCTGAGGCATCCGTCATGGGTATTGTTAGATGGTAATTTTTCGACACATCAACTTTGGATTGAACCCTTTCAAGGCTATGGAATCAATCCCTTGCAGAGGATTGAATTCGTTACTTGACAATGTGGATTTATTTTGTTACCTCTTATCTTAATGTGCTGCAACATTTATCATTTGTTTGGTCATTTGCTTCGGTGGTAAGGTGGAATGTATGGTACTCAACAATAAAAGTAAACCCTAAAGAATGAAACTAGGTTAAAATTTGGTCTATTTTACTATCCAATCACATGTACTAATGAGTCTTGGTGATTGTAGATTGTAATGGTTTATATTATCTTATCATCCATTGACAAAAAGATCATTATAATAAAAAGGACTCACAAATCATTTATATTTATCATTTGTTCTGAATCTTTTGGTTTAATGATCAGCAACAAATGGCTCTTTTGGTAGTGCATTTGACAAGTCAAAAGTTACTTCTTGAAACCAAGAAGATATTTTTAGGCCTGTTTAGATTATTGGGTCAGAAGAGCTTTTAAAGCAAGTTGTCAAATTGCTTTGTCATAAAATTCTTCTTGAAAAAAAAAAGCACAAGTAGAAGTAGAAGTTGCCAAATGTCCTAAAATATCCTTCTATAACAACATTTACAGTAAGATTTCAAAACAATATACAATGAAATATGTTATTCCTACCTAAATATGTGTTTTTGAGAATCACACAGCATTGTTTTCTATGACCGCGTCATCTTGACTGTCTAATGGCTGTTCATACATGATACCAGCTTCAAATCTCCTGCGTCTCTCTACTGCAGCGTCAACTCTTGTACTGAATTCGTCGTCCGTGCTTGCCAACATGTACCGCAGCTTAAAATTAATCCGATTTTCCACCATGATCTTGTGCCTAGGAATTATTCGCTCATCAAGAGAATAACTGAAGAACCTGTAGTATTTCGAGAACTCAGTATTTGAAGAATGGCACAGATTATGCATACATAAAGATGAATAAAATGGAACTTAAATTTGAAGATAATAGCCGAAAAACCTGTCGTAATTCAGAACTCAGCATTCGAATAATAACTCATCGTGCATACAGAGATTCGTGCATGCACACAGCCACTCGTGAGCATATATATGTTTGTATATTTATGAATGGAGAACTTTGATTTGGAGGTTTACATTGATAATGTGTACCTTGGAAATTCAATGAGATCCTGCAAAGGACGAACCATCACTCTCCTTAAGTAACGGTACTTGGGACGTAGGACATCTATGTTATAACGAAGTAGCATCGGAAAATCAGCTACCATTCCACCCAATACTGGAAGTGGTATACCAAGTGATAAAAAGTATTTCACATTGTGATCCAGTTTATTCACAATGCTGCATCCTAAAAGCTCTGGCCCTAAAGCAATCACCTTCCCTATGTTCTGTTGAGAAACCCCAGCTTTTGTCAACAAGAAAATGACCTGCATAAATGCAATAATCGGAGGAAGATACCAAACTTAGAGACGGGAATTGACATTAAACTTTAGGCGTCCAGCAACACAATCTTTCATAACGACGATGACAGAATTACCCAAGGAGCATTCATTAACAACACAAACCCATAGCATTTTGAAACAACCTTTACAAATTAAAATCTTCCCCCAATTAACCATTTTTTCTTGTAAAATTATTAAAGAGGTAAAAAGAGATGAGCAAAGAGAGAAAATAATTGTACCACTGGGCGTATCTTTTTGTAGAGGCTGTATGTTAATAATGAGGGAAATCTGGCAAGAACACTGCCAATGGCATCTTCTTGAACGCCTATATCTCGTAAAAATTGAACCTTCAAAAACCCGAAGTGGAATTTGTTAGTCTTAGTAATGAAGTACTTCAGCAGCATTTACAAATTCCCACAAATTAGTTCCGTATTTTCTAAAGTCATTAAATATAAGTTGATAAGAAGTCCAACAGCATATAGTAATCCAGCTAGTTGGATTCACAATGAGCATTTCAAAGAGAGTTTTAAAGTTTGATTATATGGCAAGAAAGACATACCTTTGGCGCAATGGTTTTCTCAAGATCGACACAAAAAACCATTGGCTTCATAGTGAGGATTCTTCTCATACCATCTTTAGAAACCCCTAGGTAATAGAAATACTTAACAAGAGGCTTCCATCTATCTTCAATGCTGCAAATCATCAGTTGTGGTTTAAATGCTAAAAGTCTCCCTACATCTTCATTATTGAGGCCAAACTCCTCTAGATAAGCTACCTGCATGAAAGGGAACCAAACATCGCTTTGTAACTTAAAATCAAATTCACACTTCTATAAGCAAACATTTCCCGGCATTATAGCAACAATTACACTGAAGTAAAGATAATTCTGTACCATCTTGAAATATTCCATAAACCCTCATAATAATGGGAAAACTGAAAAAAGGGGGTTTAAATAGGTACCTTTTGGTTCATCTCTTCCACAGAGAGGTAACCAAACACCTTGGGACAGTCAAAAAGCATCGTTCCAAAGTCATTTCTATCCATACCCATGTTCAAATAAAATTCCGTTCGAAACTTCACTTCTTCCATGTTAAAGGACAAAATCTCGGGACATCGACTAATGACATAGCCCATCCAATCCCTCCTCAGGCCATTGTCCTCTAAATATTCAACAATCTCATCCAAGTCCTCTAAGCTGCGTTCAAATATATTTTCACCAGCTCGTGTCAATGCCACACCTATAAATCGCCCTTTCACATTGATCAACTTCAACCATTCAGCCAGCCTTCTTATGGAATTAAGATTTCCTCTTGAAGTGCATATAAGCCTCCCAATTTGGGGATACGAAAGTGAATTGTGTTTCAACCATCTGCAAGAAATTCAGTGTAGAAAGCCTTCTTCTCATTTATTCACTTCTTTTGTGCAATGTGATATAAAAGAATAATTCATTCAAGATTGTAAACTAATTAACAACACAAATTGTTAACACATAAGTTCAACCATATTGTCCTATGGAAGTGGCAAAGGCAAACAATCCTTACTCTACATAAAGATCATGTACCTTATAAGAGGCACAACATTAGAGTCATCAATGAAGGCCTCGGCACGAACATTATAGGATGACATTGAGAATTCGGGCAATTGCTTCATGGAAGCAGCTTGAATCATAACATAATCGATAAAATCGGACAATTCCGAAACCAAATTGTTAACATAAGTGATCCCAAACTTGCCCTTTCTCATAGCATCTTTGAAAATCTCCACAGTCACTTTCCTCCTCATCTCAAGCGCCTTCATTAGCATCCCATCATCATCATCAAATTTTTCGCTTTTGGAAGAACTATTAACAGTTAGTGAAGAAGCATTAGCGTAAATAGAGCCGGGAAATTGAGGTGCCCTTTTGTTTACAAGTGAAATTTCCAACTGCTTTTCTTTAGATTCTCTGCGCAATAGTGGTTGATTTTCATGCGGTGAATCTGAGTTCTGTTGTTCTTGGGGAGATAGGTGGCGGAGGAGGAGGGCGGTGGACTGGGCGTTATGAGTTCGCAGAATGTTATCTTCATTATACAAATTGGTGGCGGTATCTTGATTTTGAAGTGCTTGGGGTTGGGGTTGGTGGAGGGAATAGGAAATTGGGAAGAGGTGGGGGAATTTGGAGGTTTTGGTGGTTGGAGTAGCTTTCCGGTAGGTTTGGTGGAGGAGGACGGCAGAGAGATGGTGGAGTTGAAGCTGAGAAGCCAGCATCTTTCAACGGAGGGAAATTGGATTGAGGTGTTTCGTGGTAAAAGAAGGTTAACTAATGGGAAATTACAACGTCCGTCTCCATATTTGATACTTATAGCAATTAAACCTATAACTTTTATATTAAAAAGCATAGAAAGTCCATCATTTCAATTTCATTCACCTTAGTCCCATTAACATTTTCCTTTCAATTGAAGGTAAACAATGTCATAGTTTAATGGTGAGGTTTATTCGATTTTCCTTTTCCTTTTACATTTTTGTTCTTGTTATGTTTTGTTCTTTTATTTGTTTTTTTTACTTGTTCATTATTAAACGTGTATTCGAGCCTCTACTTTTTCTTCAAAAAAACAATTTTTCCCCGGTAAGAGTTATAAGTCTCGACATAAATTATATAATTAATCTTTGTTAAAGATACATATCGTATCTCTGAACGCAATCATCTAAGATTTTGTTAGATTTTATTTCATTCCCAAATTTACTCATGCCATAAATTATTTGAAAGTTCGAATTTTATTTCCAACAAGAGATGTTTATTGGTGGACCCCACTATTGGGTGAAATGAATAAGGGTAAATTGTTACTTTTTAGACTTTGTAATGGTAAATTTGAAAAATAGTGATAAAAAATAGTTGGACGTGGATGAAACATTACTCAAATTGATGAATACACATATTATTTTAAGTAAAGAGAATTGTTCAATAATATGCAGAATCAACTAAAAATAGATTTTAAGTCGGACCAAACAGGGGATAAAAAATTATTCGAGTTTTACTCATTACAACAATATAAAAAATGTCCAGTCAAAACTAATGGTGCAAATAGGACTAACTTGCTCATGTTTTAATACTATGAATCTATTTACTAAAAAGGTTAAGTGTAAGGACGAACACTGCAATTTCTCTTAAACTAAAAGTCGGGTTGCTGTGATGAAATGAAAACCGAGTTCTCCAACATCAAAATCTACGAAAGTTGGAAGCAAACTTGCAGAATGATACGAGGAGTAATAGTGATGAATGATCGAGGCAAGCCTCGTCTCGTTAAATTCTACGAATTTCAGGTTTTTCTCTATCAAAGAAAATTAAATCAAAACATTCCTTTGTTAAATCATTACTTGATTCAATTTCAATTTCGCGTTTGCTTTCTTTATTTTTTGATCGAATTAATCGTTCATGATTTAAATCGTATAATTAGCCTG
This sequence comes from Fraxinus quadrangulata, assembly GCA_903798255.1. NCBI lineage: Eukaryota > Viridiplantae > Streptophyta > Magnoliopsida > Lamiales > Oleaceae > Fraxinus > Fraxinus quadrangulata. The sequence continues at coordinate 13,848 of CAIGRB010043203.1, forward strand.
CGGAGAAGCAGCAGGAGCTCATTAGAAGCATTTACAGAGGTGAGTTCGTCTTTATTTACAGTCAGTTCTTTTTTAAGCTTTCCATCTTGCCTTTTTTTTTTTTCTGTATCTATCAGCTATATATGTTTTTCCCTTCTGCAACATTGATAATTATCTATGTTTTAGCCTCCTGCAAGACAAGATTTACTGTTCATTACGTTTAACAAGAAAGTAACTCTTCTTAATTTGTGAAGTTGACTTACTGAGAAGTTATGTGGTGCAGTTCTATGCAGTAGAGCTGAAAATGTGAGCAATTTCGTTAAGGTCGAATCACTATTTGGACCGGTAATAGCTCTATCCTCTCCGGTCTTAGTACTGATTTTGTGTGCTGGGTGGGGCCCTTCCCGCCCCCGCATTTTTGTGTGTGTGTGTGTGTGTGTGTGTGTTTGTGTTTTTTTTTTTTTTTGGGGAGTATACAATGACAACTTCCGGGCATTAGTGCCCGATCGTGAGACTCCCTGCTGAACGTCTGATGGCACCTTGCTCCGACCTGAGCTATGCAACACCGAAGTAATGTCTAAACCCAATGATTTAAAACAAAGATAAAGGATATCCCAGAACAAGGAAACACCATTTTAATTGTCTCGATAGTCTCAATAACTGGATCAGACTGAAGAATCAAAATAGAATTTTAAACGAGACAAACAAAGAGATACGACTTTGCACTATAGTTAGCTCAGCACCAATCAAGAAGCCTAGTAAACACTGTATTTATACTTGTTTGAACTGATCAATGATAATTTTTTGTTTCATAGTGGAGTGTCCTGGGGGGTCTTGCACCTGAATGCGTCTCTTACTCAAAAAAACTCTAAATATAATACTTGCAGGATGTGCGGCTTGTGTACAAGACTTATGCGACTTTGTACTTTGTATTCATATTTGATAGCTCGGAGAATGAGCTTGCAATGCTAGATCTCATGCAAGGTACATCTAATCCATTATTTGATACGTTCCAACTTTGTTGTCTTGAACTTTTACTCTCACTTCATTGACCTACTGCATAACTGAAGCCTGTTAAAATATTAAATAATGACTTAGCTCAGAAGCATAAATCAAGTAAGAAAGAAAGGTGATTCAACAATATGTCAGATTCTGCCCGAGTGCTTATTTAAAATGTATAGGCGATTCTACTATATACAAGTTGTATCCTGGAACATGCATAACCAGGTTGATTTGTGAATTGTTCCACTTATTGTTATTATAATATTTACTAGCATTGGACATGTAGTACAAGCCTATTTATTAAGCTTGGTGATTTTATTTAGCTTTCGAACTATTTCCAGTTTCCTACGGACGTAAAAGCTGTTCCCATTCTAAACTTCGCTGTTGTAGTATTGTGTTTCAGAGACCCTTGTCTATTTTTATTGGTTTATTTATTTTACTCCATTAAACTACAGTTTTTGTTGAGGCATTGGACAAGTGTTTCAGTAATGTTTGTGAGCTAGACATCGTATTCAACTTTAACAAGGTTAGTATTCTTCTCTTTAAAGTTAGAAAAACATGCATGAAATTAACTGTTGGTTTTAAGCACATTGGTACACGATCATCCTTACTACTATTTCCACATAAAAGTGATGCAAAATCATTCTTACTGTACTACTAGTTGATTATGGCTAACCCTTTTCAATTGTTATAGCCATTGTGACTTGTAAGCATGTAACGAGAAATTGACAGTTATTTTTGCTAAGCTCAACAAGATTTCACGTGATCAGAAACTGATATGTTGGAGCCACCTAGCATTGGTTGATGTCTCTTAACTTATTTAGGTCATAGCACTTTGTATTTAATTTCACTAATGAATTTGTTGCTATTACATATGCTCATACCAATATATTGGAAACTGCTGTGGTACTTTAAGATTAATGTCACTGCAAAATGCATCGAATTTCTGATTACTCATTGATACATGCCTTTTTGGCTGAGTGCTTAATCTATACGAAATTCCAAGAAGCCTTTCAAATCCTTGTTCTGTAGAATCATGCTAGTGGCTGCCCATGGGCATATTTCATGTTTGAGCTTTTTGCAGGTGCATACTATTTTGGATGAATTCATTTTGGGTGGTCAAGTTCTCGAGACAAATTCTTCAGAAGTTGTGAAGACAGTTGAAGAAATCTCAAAGTTCTTTCTCCCTCCTTCACTCTGTGTATGTTTGATTAGCTTCAGATATTCTTATGGATGGTAACCTCTTATTTTATGCAGGATGTAGAGGGCTGCAAATTCAATCATGGCTGCTCCATCAATTACTGGCTGGAAGGGTAGATAGCAGCTGTATTGCTCCAGTAACTTCCTTGATCACAATCTTATGTTGACGGGACGAATGACGAGATGTTAGAACTTTTCAATATTATGTTCCTGCTGATTTATGAATATTTTTTGCAAGAAAAACATTAAGATTATTTTCTATATTGTGTTAGTGTGTCCATGCAGTCAATAAACTAATGTAATTATGTAAGTAGCATCTTTTTCAACTGAGATTATTTTCTGCCTATAATCTAATGTCAGTCTTTTGTTCTCTTGTTCTGATGACACATGAAAATTCGTTGCAGAAGCTTATTAGTATAATTGTGTTGACCTTTAACTTTTTGAATAGATAACCATGGGACTTGTTGCAATATGTGATCGTTTATATGTTTGTTTCGTGGGAACATTTTCTCTTAAAGTTTGTGTGCGCGCTGTTGCTGGTAAATGTTAGAACTTAAAGATATGAAGCCAAATGCTAGAATCTCGCCACGTTCTTGCATTTAGTCTTGATTTTAATTGCATGTTTTGTGGCTGGAGGACCTAATAATTGATCTATTTAACGAAGGCATTACCCAAGTTGTCTGTACATCTCTACCTGTTAGATGTTTATGTATACATTGCTAACTTCGAACATTCAGCTGTAATCATATTATATCTATCTCATGACTCCATAGCTTTTTGGAATCATTCCTTTGTTTAGCTTCTTTTAGAGGAAAGGAGTAGTACTTGACAGCTGACAAGCATTGTCGATGAAAGGAGTATCTAACATGGTTAGGGGAGTCAAATGTGCTGTTTGGGTTGGCCTTTTCTGCTGAAAGAAAGAGTATAAGAAAACCTATGCAAACTTAGAGAAAAGTTTTCGCCTTGCTTGGATTCTTCTGAAAAAAACAAAAAGTTGTATGGTTCTGTAGGCCTGCTGCAGTTTATACCTATAGAATCTAAATCTAGGATGATGGGTATAGTATTTACGAATTTCAACATTATTAAGCCATCATCCAAGTTCCAATGTGTAATAAGCATAAAATCAGAGAGTTATGATGGTTCATTTGGCATTTCGAGTAAAAGGGTATATACAGGGTGAGGAGTAGGTACAATTTCCTAATGAAAGAAGGCAGAAACCAGTACTAGAACACTTTAGAGATGGTGGAAATCAGTGTGGAAGCTACAGATACCGCCCAAAATCTTATCTTTTTTTTTTTTTTTTTTTTGGAGTGTTTGCGCAAGTAATTTGGTGAGGCAACGCATAAATTCTGATGGCAGGTGTGGACTATGTAGACTATCTGAAACTGATACACACACTGACACACGCTCTTCTTGTTCATGGCTAAGGTCATACGGAAAGAGGTGGGTTATTGGTTCATTATTAAGTCGTGTGATCATGCAGACAGCAGAAATGTTGGGTATTTTCCAGCATTACGGGAGGGGTGATTTTGAAGGGATTATTTACACTTATCAAGATTTAAATATAAATACAGACATCGAAAGATTACACGAGGTCCCATGGTCTAGTGGTTAGGACATTGGACTCTGAATCCAGTAACCCGAGTTCAAATCTCGGTGGGACCTTTTTTGGGTATTTTTGGAATTTGAAGCTTGCATTTAGCCCATGTTTGATCTACATTATTTTTTTTATTCTTATTCTTCTACTCATTTTCAACCACACATTCTTCAATAAAATAATATTTTTTATCAAATCAATAATTTTTCCTTCTTTTTCAACCACATATTCTCCATCAATCTACTATTTCAGAAGACATTTTTTCAAAATAATGTGAATCAAACACACCCTTAATTTGGAATTTGAAGCAATGAAGACTTTTATGGGTTCTTTTCTTCTTCCAAATTGGAAAAACGCAGTACACAATATTATAATTTACAATTCAAAAGAGAGCCAATAGAAAATATGAATTACAAAAAATTGTAGCTTGTTTTAACTGAAAACAAGCCTTCAGACAGATGAAGCACAAAAGACAACCGCTACCTAAGCTTCTTGTGTCTCCCTCCCCAGAAAAAAGGAGTCTAAAACCTGCAAACAATTTGAACTTTTCACTGTCCACCGACCCATACACACAGGTCAACTGGAGAACCCCGAAAACGGAGGAAATGTACAGGGGAAGAATTAACTAGCAAGACATCCAAATGTGGAGATTGCTGTGTTATTGAGAAAGAATGAAGTGCAATAATCTTCCATTTAGTCCTGATTTTCTCGCTCTACGTCTTGCAAGTTCAAGGGTTCAGGGAAGATCTCTTTGGAGTGTCGTCTGGTTGAGAACGAATGACCATGGCCTTCATTGTTTTGCCCACTTTCTTGAGAACCCGAATGTTTTAAACTGCTAGCATGCTCCACTTTTCGAGAAGGGGCGGCTGGCATGGCCGCCACATCTGAAGAGCTTTGACGCCAGCTGCCAAATAGGGCAGCATTCCACGACCCTCTCGAGGAAGTAGTTCTAAGCCTTGCTGAGCTCGTATGCTCGTCTCTTACAACTTTCAAAGGGTTCTCCAAAGCTTTAAGAATATATCTCGTTAGAGGCCGTCTTGTGGGCTTGGGATTGAGACAAGATCTCGCAACAATTGCCATGGCCCACACTTCCTCCAACAGATCCTCGTCTATGATTAATGAGGGGTCGACAATGTTTGTCACAAGTTCCTTATCGTATATACTGATGTAAGGTAATGTCGCTTCTAACCACTCCTTCGTCGTGGCATCGGTTGATGAACTGATACCCAACTTGCCTGTTACGAGCTCGAGCAAAACCTTTCCGAAGCAGTAAACATCATAAGCACTCGTTGCATTGGTCATACCTGGACATTTTGGAACACAGAATATTACAAATCTTTAACCACTATAAAACTAAATAAACAAAATGATGAAGCTTAGTCAAAAGATTAATTGCTAAATCACAGTAAATGTCCATGTTTCCTCCTTTCCTGTCTATGTTGCTCGGACTCTCTATTTCAGAGAAAGTACTCGTGTCGGACACACATGACAAGGATAAGGGCATGGGATCCTTCTCGAATCCTTTAAATCAAAAGAGGATCCTTTTATATCGTTTTTGTATACATATCCCTAAAATGCAACTAAAATTATAAGTATACGAGTTTCTAAAGTAATTTTAATTTTATCAGATGTATCTATGTACTTGTGTCTAAATTTTGGATCATTTTTAGCTGCATCCCATATCCTAATTTTAGAAAAAAAATTCGACTCCTGAATATATACCCCATACTAGACACCCACGCCCGAGTCAAGCAACATAGTTTTCTGTAAATGGTACTTCTTTTAGGAAAATTTGTCTGTTTCTAGCTTCTAAGAAGGAATAATTCAAATGAATGGTTCTCAAACTGAAAGAGAGAAGAGCTTAATTGAAGTTTCATCAAATATTAGATGGGTATTTGAAGGAAAATATCGGTAATAAATCAGAACATGAAGCAATAACCAATATTTATTGCTTTGGGAGTCTGAGCTCTCAGGTTACTTTTCTTCCCGCCATCAAAGCAAGCAAATGTAATTAATATGTTTTGGAAACTTGAACCAATGATAAGCTTGATATAGACAGGAAATTAACTCTTCCAGTACCGAGAATATAGCAAAATTTCTTCAGCAGTTGCCCTCTAACTATGAATTCTAAAACCAGTGGTTCTGTATTTCAAGACTATAAAACGAGACTCTCTGAAATTTCTACTCTCTAATCTTGGGAGTAGGATCAATCCCACATTATAAATCCAGATAGAATGAATATGGCATTGTTTTGGCAAGGAAATGTATTCAGTGGCATTTTACTGCCCCCACCATTTATAGAGAGAGGACAGAAACAACGATAGGAAGATAACTATAGTTTTTTAAAGAAATCCCACGTACCTGAAGTACCTTGGTCTGATGTCCTGCATATAGGGAAACAAAAACAGTGAGAACCTCCATTAAGTATTCATGTAAGCTGTTATTCTCAAGAATACAACTACACAAGCCTTTTTCCAATAAATTTGAGCTACACGAGTAAACTGTACAAGTATAACTTCGCTTAAATCACAAACGAAAGTAACTCTCTTAAATCTTAATAACTCATTAGCTGGTTCCAAAATTGATAACCAAGATAGAAACTTCGTTTCAATAGTCAACTTGATTTTTATTTTGGTAAAAGTGTGCCAAACAGATGTTCTAGCATGCTTGGCTAAGTGCTTAAAAGTTACTTCTCTATAAAGTAAGTTAAGAAAAATAATTTATAGTGAAAAGCGCAAGTTTAAAATTATGATTGACAAAAAAAAAAAGCTTAAAAATAGGTTTTACTTCTTTTTAAGCTTAGCCAAACATGCTAATATGGTCATAATCTCCTAAGTGCCTTTGAAAAGCTATAGCAAATGAATATTGAGAAGATAAAAAAATGTAGCTTTGATGGACAAAAATACTCACGGTGGCAACCGCAGCAATCTTGTGATCCTATTTTGATGTGTGTCCCCCTCTTGAACACAAACTTCGCTCAAGCTTCCTAATCGCACTTCAAATTTATCATCAAGAAGTATGCTGCTGGCTTGTATGTCCCTTCAAGAACAAAAACAAATAACTATCGCCATTAAAATGAACGTCGAGCAGAGGAAGATTAAAGGAGAAAAAAATCTAGCGACAGCATTCATTGATTAAATAGAAAAGCTGTGAAAGATGTCACTCGTGTTTAAGACAATCACCAGAACCAGAACCACAAAAAAAGAAAGCAGTTAACAAATATATATTTCATGATGCACAGAACATGTAACCTCTAAACTCCATAAAATTATAAATTTTCATGGTGGTTTGTATCACTAGAGCAAAAGTATTTGATGAACTTTTGGAACTGTACTAGACATCAGGAATATAATTCCCAGTAAAACAATTTCTGGGCAATTTAATTCCCTGTAATTCATTTTCTTTCCACCCATTTTCCACATTTACAATCAAACGGACCCTAAGAATATTTGTACCTAAAGGTGTTCGATTTTACTGCAAAGTTGTAGGGCATATGCCATCCCAAAGCAGACAATACGTAATGAATTAATGATTTGGGTACAGATGCCAGATTGTTACAAAAAACGCTATAATAGTTATATTTTTTCTCAATAAATCTAATATAATGAAGTAAAGCTGCATCTCCCTGATGTACGGTCATTTAACTACAAAGGAGGTTAAGCAACACCAAAATTGTGAAAGGAGGTAAAGATTGCAAGAATACGACGTAGAAACGTATCTACAATATTATGAGTTTTGTGCCTCTTTTGAAGGCAGTCATTATTGCTCTTCCAAGTAGGACCAGACATTTCTTGAAGTTGGGTGGTTAATTGACAGTCTCCAATCAACCCATTAGCAGCCTAAAGCTCTGGGGAATACCTATAGCAATCGCGAGCAATCATCATTTTCCAGAAACTGTACTCTATTATTGATTTACTTCTATTTCCTAGTTTCCAATCAGACAACATCTACTATGAAATGCAAACATATTAAATGAAAGCAGCTCTGGCACGCAACACATATTTCCTCCATTCTATACACTACGCCCTCTATTTAGAAATTAGATTCAAGTGCAGTGTCATGCGTATGTATCTAGGGCGACAAACTAATCCTTAAGCATAACATTCAATTTTTATGCGTCCTAATTCCTTTTATTTTTCATCTAAATGAGTAGTACACATTTTGATAAGTACTTTTTAATGCACGCCTACACATAAAGCTCCAAATACGTGCAGCTATCAGCTTAACATGGAAAATGAAGTGTTCAGTAGTAATTTAAGGCAAAAAGGCAAATCACAGAAATGAAAAAATTGCAACCTAATTCCAAGAATACCTATGAACAAATGGTGGAGTACATTCATGGTGTAGGTAAGATAAACCTTCTGCGGCTCCAATTGCAATTTTCAATCTCGTTATCCAATCCAGTGACTGTAAACTGTCATCATCTGAATTTGTTTTCTTGAACAATGAACTGGATAGGTCTCCATTTGGCATGTATTTGTAAATGAGAAACTTCTCATTCTCATTCTCCAAGCAGTGTCCCAATAGAGGTACCAATCTTTGATGAGAAACCTTGCTAAACAGGTCCAATTCTAACATATATGCTTCCTTTTTGACTGATGAACGCAAATCAATTTTTTTGATGACTATAGGGTTTGCATTCTCAAGGATACCGCGGAAGAAGTCACCAGAATGGCCGTTCTTGATCAGATTTACATCACTGAATTCATCCGTGGCTTCAAGAATTTGCTTATAGGTAAATGTGTCTCCTAGACTAGAAAAATTTAGCGAAGCTTCAGGAGTTGAACTTCCATTTGCAGGAACAGGCCCCACGACAATGCCCCTCTGGTCTGTTTTGCCAGTTTTGCGCTTGCATAAAATCAGCAGTGCAAACACAATTGCCAAAAGTGCAATGAGCCCAGAAGCCCCCAAAACAGATGCCAAAATTATTATTTTTCGGTGGCTCTTGTCAGATTTAGGTGGAAGAGGCTGAGCGCCATTTGGCATTCCAAAATTATCAAACACCAGGCCCATTTCAGCATAGAATGATGCGCATTCACTGACACTCCTTTGACTTGCCACATTCCGGAGGCAGTTGCTACTTAAAGTTGTGTTTCTACTGGCGTAATCTGGAACCCTACCTTGGAGATAATTAGCCGACGCATCAATAAAACTGAATCTCCTTATTACAGATGTAAGATTCCCATAAAAGAAATTCTGTGAAATGTTAAATACTGAAACACTGGCATTAACATTCAAGCTAAGATTGGGCAGTGTACCAGTAAAGTTGTTATTCGAGGCATCTAGAAACCGCAATTGGAGCATTGACCACAGCACATATGGAAAGTCACCAGTGAAGCTATTATGGCTCAAAACCAAATGCTGCAACTGAGATAAAAGGGGAAACAAATCGCCAGGCAATGTTCCGGATAGGAAATTATTCCCAATTATCAATTTCTGCAAGTTTTTCAGCCCTCTCAAATCAGGGGGAATGGATCCCAATAATGAATTAATACTGAGATCAAGGTCAACCAGATTGGAAAGGTCACCGAATTGGGCGGGTATAGAAGAGGACAAACTGTTGCCTGAAAGATTCAAGTACTGAAGCCTAGATAAAGTGCCAATTTCCGGAGGAATTGGCCCAGAGAAGAAATTCAAAGACATATCAAGAAAAGTAAGGTTCTTGAGGGCTGAAAATGTCCCCGGAATCAATTCTGTGAGGGAATTCTGCGAAAGATCAAGTACAGAAAGGCGCAACAACTGACCTAAACTTGTAGGAACTATTCCAGTAAGATTATTATCAGACAAATAAAGTTCAGCTAAGCTACTCAAATTGCCAAGAGTAAATGGAATAGCACCAGCAATTGAACAAGACCGAAGATCAAGCACTTGGAGTGAGCCAAGTCGAAGACCAAACCACTCAGGAATAGAACCCGGAAGTGCCAAATTCGAGGCATTGAATGAGGATAAAAAGGTGAAACTCTGAAGGGCATCCACCAAGAACTGGGGGTTTTGACTTCCCTTTCGAGTCCTCCTGAACCCGGAAACGTTGATCCCTGTAATACGCCCATTTGTGCATTTGATACCCGCCCAGGCAGAACATGGGTCGGATTTTATAGGCCACTCTTTTGCCCTCAACCCTAATGAAGATCTCAGTTGAAGCAGAGCCAATCTTTCTTGCCTTGACACCAAGAATTGCTGCTCTACTGTACAATCAATTAGCAAGAAAAACGACACAACACAAACCAAAACCACCCTGCTACACCGATCCACCATGCCTTCATTGAACTTCATATAAAATTAGCTTCACATTCATACATACGGCATACCCCTTACACTAAATAGCTATTGGGTTTAGGAAAAATCAGGATTCTGAGAGTTACAGAGGAATACACATTTGTTAATTATATGTTGCCTTGAAATAAAAGAAACAAACTTTCTTGGGTACCATACCTCAATAACTGAGAGCAATGACGCTTTGATTCTTCAAACTCTCAAGTTCTATTTTCTTGAAAAATCTTTTGCTCTCTCTCTCTCTCTCTCCCTGCCTACTATTTCTTTCTTCCAGTTCCAATGAGAGAGAAAGGGATTACAAAAAAGAAGTCAAAAAAACTGGGCTTTAGATAGAAGACAGACAACGACAGAAAGATATACGAGCAGTCTATATATACGTATACGTGTATATATCTACACTGATATGCAAGGAAGCGAACTTTTTGTGTGGGCATATGCTTAACATATGGTGGAGATGGAGGGTCTGTAATCTAAGGTTGTTGCTGAGACCTGGCTCATGGCTTAAAGAGACTGTGGACCACCGTTTGGGGTTTGGATCTGACCGAATCGAATTGAACCGGGGAATTAGAGCGGCTCCAGTTTGGGGTTTGACCGCCGAAAATCCCGCCCAGTACAGCTAAGCTTCAAACCACTCCCTATTGCATACTGCATTTAAAACTTCATAATTATATTTATTTTTATTTGATATATTAATAATTAATCTGTTTATGTTTATATTTATTGCATTTTCTCTTTCTTGTTGGCAGACAGTGAAGAGGATAGGCAATTTAGGTTGGTTTAGTGCCTGTTTGGGACAGCTTAAAAGTTGTTAAAATTTTGAAATCAAAATCAATAATTAATTTTAATCACATGAGACAATTTTTATCATTTTTTCAATAACAGATCTCTTATCAATTTTTATCAAAAAAAAATTTGTCAAACAATCCCTTAATCTATTAGTTTTATATATATGCGATTTAATATAAAATTGGGCTTGAAATTACTCATGTAATTTGTTTTTAAATAAAACTACATTGAGTTGAGTCAAAGTTACTCAAGGTTATTTATGGGCTTAGTTGAGTAATAATTGATTGTAATTGTCCAGTTAATGTCTGTATGCAAGACCCTAAAATTAAGTATTAAATGCAATTTTTAAGGTAGTTTAATATTGTGAAAATAATAAGTTATGCTCTTATTTCTAATTGAGAGGGGGTGATTGATATGTTAGAACATGTTAGAAGCGAGAAGGTAGATGAAATTAAGAGTGTGTTTGAGTCACATTATTTTGGAAAAATATATTTTAAAATAATAAATTGATGGAGAATATATGATTGAGAAAGAAGGAAAAACTATTGATGTGAAGGAAAATATTATTTTATTGAAAACGTATGATTGAAAATAAGTAGAAGAATGAGAATGAAAAAATAACGTCGTCCAAACATGAGCTAATATGGTAATTTGTGATTATTAATTTCACATTCGTTTTCATAACTTTCGTTTTTTAGTGTCAATGTTGGTCCAGTAGAGTGCTTTAATGTTCTTTTCGATCTCTAAATGTTTCACCGTTCCATCGAAAATTTCCCCTGTCCCTACTGTACTCGAGTTTGATAGTTTCAACCACTTGTCCAAGGTTGAGTCCTTGGGATTTGGATCTGCTTCCATTTCAGTTGTTTAATGGCTGCTCCTCTTGCAGTTCTTCAAAATTTCGACATTTTGACAGAATCAGTGAATCCAACAATTCAAAGAAAAAAGTATAAATGCAATAGAAATGAGATTCATGGAGAACAAGATTCAATAAGTTTATAGTCAACTACGTGATTTTGTAAATGAAAATTGAAATAGTTTCGAAGTCCAAAAATATCTTTTCACACTAAAATTGTCTCTCATCTCAGAAAAGGTTGCGCACTAAAGACTGCGTCTAACACTACCCAAAGTCAACTCCAATTAGGCAACAAAATATTTGTAAAAGTCAAAAACACCCCTTAAAAAGAAACGACAGAAAATTCAACAATAACCTCTTCCAAAACATGTTGTCTGCTTTAAGAGGATGACATCTCCACAGTCTGAAAATGACCAAAATAGTAAAATAATATTATAAAATATTTTATTTCAGCAAATTAAATGCTTTTATCAAAACAGGATTGATTAAAAAATGAATATAATAATGAAAGTGGAATATTAGAGTTCAACTTCGACTTTATTCTATTTTTGACCAATATCTCATTGAATAATAATCCTGGCCATTTTCCAATTCTGGAAATTTACGGATTATCTACAATATATTAAATATTACATCAAGTCAGAATCATTTTTTAACGATTATAACTTTACTACAAACTTTTCATTTTTTAATATGTGTTCAATTTATAAACTATAATAAATACTACAAAATTATTGTTCATGTATTTTCGATTATTAATTCTCAATTAATTAATATTAACATTCATTTAAGAGAAACACTACACGTACAGGGGCCTTTTTCACATGCCACACACAGTCATGGGGCCTGCATGTAGTTTTTTTTTTAATACACGTGAGGGCCGTCCGCTATAGTGAGGGTCCTGTAAGTGCTATGTGAACAATAACCCTGTACTTGGGATTTTTTTCTTCATTTAATTATTATTAATTAGAATTTCACATTCATATTCATCCGTTATTAATTCTCAATTAATCAACATTCACATTCATTTAATTAATATTAATTAAAATTTCACATTCAAAAATACATTTTATTATTCACATTCATAAATGCTAATTAGCATCCAGTTTCCCTACATTGAAAATTACATTATATTAATTTGGTATTAATGATTTAACATTTATTGTCACATTAGCATCCAGTTTCCCTACATTGAAAATGACATTATATTAATTTGGTATTAATGATTTAACATTTATTGTCACGTATATATTCATTAGTATTAATTCTACCATATTACAAATTTTTCGTTTTTCAATATGTATTTAATTTACAAATATTGCAAAATTCTTATTCACGCACGTATTCCCCACTATTAATTATCAACTAATAAACATTCACATTCATTTTATTACTAATAATTAGAATTTCACACATATTCATGCCCATATGCATATTATTAATTCTCAATTAACTAATATTCACATTCATTTAATTAATGTTAATTAAAATTTTATATTCGAGAATACAATTCATTATTCATGTTCATAAAAGCTAATTAGCATCCAATTTCACTTAATCAAAAAATGCATATATTCCTTAGTATTAATTCTAAAATAATTAACATTCACGTTAATTCATATATCGTATTTGACATTCAAGTATGCATTTTACTATATATTTACATACATGTATAATAATTAACATTTATCTTCAATGACTTGAATTTCTCTCGTATTTAGATCAAAATGGGTAAATAGAAGGTTAAATATTACTTTCATAGTACTGATAAAGTATTTAAAAAATGCACGTTCAACTCTGACTAGTGAAAGAAAATGAAGTAAAATTAATATTGAATGTGTGTTCTATTTTTAGCTTCTTAACCATATATACATGTTTAACTCTGACTAGTGAAATAAAATGAAATAAACTTAATATTGAATTTTTGTTCTATTTTCTTAATTATATATGTAAGTTCAACTCTGACTAGTGAAAGAAATGAAGTAAAATTAATATTGAATTTCTGTTCTATTTTCTAGCTTTTTAACCATACATGCACGTTCAATTCTGACTAGTGAAAGTAATGAAGTAAAATTAATATTGAATTTCTATTCTATTTTCTAGCTTTTTAACCATACATGCACGTTCAACTCTAACTAGTGAAAAAAAATAAATAAAATTAATATTGAATTTATATTCTATTTTATAGCTTCTTAATACATTTATTATTGCACATTCTGTTTCATTTTATGAACATTTGACACAAAAATTTAAATTGATTTTGATATTAACATGACGTCTATTCACAGATATAGATGTTATAGAAATTTTGCAAAAGATGAAGGATGACATTCTGTGGAAAATTTCAATGATTTTGATATGAAATCGACTCACATATAATTATTTTATTTTTTTAGAAAAATGCATGCAACTACCAGATTAACTTTCATTGACGTTGCTATGCTCACACTGGTAAGGGTATATCCTACGTAAATTATAAATGAAATAAATAAACGGCATATAAGAAATTTGTGTCGCTCTTCTCAATCCATATTTGAATTAGTTAAAAATTATATTTTTAGTTGATTTCGATAAAATTTGATGAAATATATTATTGGAAAATTGATAAAGTTGTGAGTCCCATAAAATGTGACTGAAAATAAAATTGAAGAAAAATGAATTTTGAAAAATGAGAATCAAATATGGACTCAAAAAGATTCACATTTTAAAGATAAAGTCGAGTAATGTAATATTTAAAAAAATAAAAAAATTCTTTAATGATGCACAATCCGCCTACAACATAAAGCAAATTTGTGCAAGCTTGGTTGGAATTGGAAGGTTGGTATATAGCACGCTTGAGTACACTAAATATTGTGTTAGTTTAACTCCACAAACTCGATCAAGTTCAAAGAATCTTTTCACTAACCATTGGTTTTCAATGCAAGTTATGAGAAAACGTCTTTGAATAATCTCACGTTTGAATGTTGACATCCCACTTGTTCTATAGTGAGTTGGCAAAACGTGGACGTCTTTGAATAAAATGAAGACATAGCATAATTCTATTTTTATAGGTTTGAGTCCATACTTGTTTGTTTTGTTATTGTTTTAAGAAAAAAAAATAAAAGATAAATAATTATCATTCGCGTTCATCTTTTTAGACCTAAAGTATTGGTGCGTCTACTTTTAGATTTGAAACTGTTTGTTTGGCATTAATCATTCATTTATAGTAGATTTATGACCGTTAGTAGCCTACAATTTTTTTACCATTGTCTCACATGGTGGGACCCAATGTTTGAAAAAAGGGGTCAATTTTCTCATTATTTCCCATAAATAATACCAAACAAACAGGGTAGTGATGGCAATCGAGCCGA
>CAIGRB010043220.1:0-15636 GCA_903798255.1 Fraxinus quadrangulata
CACAAATTTTAAATACATTTTAAAAAATTATAGATTTATAACGAATTAAAAAAAAAAACATGAGTCGGCTCGGCCTGCTAAGACTTGAGTCAAAAGCTCGGGTCTAGCCTCTTTTTTTTTTTTTGCGAGCTTTTGCTCGGCTAGGCTCAGGCTCAAAAAAGTTTAGACATGTTTTACTCGACTTTAGCCCGAGCCTTGAGTTTCGACTCGTGGCTCAGTTCGACTCGACTTGACTCGTTGACATGACTAGATGTAGAGTAGCAGATAGAAACTTCTAGACAAAATAAATTAAAATTAGTAAAAACTTTAGACATATATAAAAAGGGAAATATATTTAGCAAATTTTTGATAAATCAACATTATGGTGAAACATATGTTTCTTGTATACATGAAGATCAATTTATATCTTTAAATTTAATAGAAAAAGAATCTTATAAAGAAATTGTTAATAAAAATCTTCAACAACTCATTTAGGATTAATAATATATAGTATGAGTTTTTAGATTTCATAGAGAAAATATAGGAGCCAAAATATTAATATGTTTATATGATAGCAAATTCACAGACATAGAATAAGGATTATTAGAAAGCATAGAATTAGACATGAATAATAAATGTGGGAATAGTACACTTTACGTCAGATTATTTAGTTAAAACAAAATTTTTTTTAATAAAGACATTAAAATAGGAATAAAAAGCAAAGGGTATCAAATAAAAAGAGATGAAGATAATTTGTTAATTTGTACAGAATTCATATGAAGATTTTAATGAAAATAGTACTACAAATTATAAATTAGAAAATAATCAAATAATTACTTTATTAGGACAAAATGGCATTAAACTTTAAAGCCATCCCAGCATAGAAAATCTCCTCAACAATAAATGCAGGATTAGATTGGAATCTAGAAAATTTCTTAGAAAGACGAATATTAGTACCGGAGGATAATATTATGTAGAAAAATAGTAATGGAACTTAAGTATCATGTTTGGAAATTACAATTATCAATCAGAACAGACAAAATATAATGCAAAAGAAAATGATGAGAAATGTAAATACTTCAAAATAGAAGACTATGATACTGAAAATGAAATTAATGCATTAGATAAAGACAAAAGAATGATCATTATTAAAAAGTAAGGACAATTATCAACACAGAAAGTAAAAAATGAAGTGCGTAAAGACAAATGAACTTAATTATGTCCGTACAACTGTAAAGTTAATATTCATACATTTAATTATAAATCATACACCTGTAAAGATATACAGTATTGTTTACTTTTTTGTTAGAAGTTGATGCGATGTACGAGCATCTACTTATTTATAAAAGTCAAAAACTTTTCACAAAAGAACACACCGAAAAGACACACTATAACACTTGCACTAAAAAAAAATCTCTCTTGCAATTGTTGTAAACTCAAAGCCTCTAATTAAAGTAAGTTTTTCATACTTCCTTTTACTTTATTTAATTTCGGGCAAGGTCTAAAAGAGGAAATACCAATTAATCAATTAATATATTCGAAAATAATATTATAATGTTTTATTCTCTTTTCAAAACACATTCTTAACGCTCTTAGTCTCTTTATTCTAGATTCAATGACCAAAAGATAAAGTAATCCTCTGAATTATGTTGATTGTGTTTAAACCCGACTAAGGGGGGTTATTTTAGCATTTTTAAACATGACAAAAATCTTTTTGCTTATAGTTTTAAACAATTCTTAAAAGGTCAAGAAAAAAGCTAAGACGAAGTTAAAAAAATTGAAAAAATTAATTTGCTGAACGGTAAATTACTCTAAGATCATTACAAAAACATTGTTTCAAGTCTTTATATTTTATGACATTAGACAAGTACACTTCATCTACTTTGCTTTGTTGTTCATTAGAAAGTTTTAACGAATTTATTAATATTTGTTTAAAAAATTGAGAAATTGGTAAAATAATTGTTATAGAAAGCTATATATATTATCCGCACTCTATATAAATAGAGGAGACTTCTCTTTACAGATCAAAAGGCAAATTACTGAGCACTCTATCTCTCAATGTCGAAATTTCTTGATATAAGATCCTAAAAATTGTAAGAAAAGACAAAAATAATAAAATAATAATAAAAAAAAATTGCGAGAGAAAATAATTTGAATTTGTCTCTGAGATCCTTCTTTCGTAATCAATCAATTTAATTTTTTTTTTGTCTTCAAAGAATGTCTAAATCTTTTGGCTCCCTCATATATTATAATATAACGATAAACTAATATTATTATATCATTATTTACAAGAGGTGGTCTGAAAATGAATTGGATCATTAAAGGGCAATCTTTTAATTGATCAATAGTCTATTTAAGTATAGGTGAAAAGAATTTGAAAGGTTTGTTTAGATCACATATAGTGCCTATCATGCCAAATCGTAAGGTTGAATAAAAAAAAAAGTCTTCTTCTTCAAAGATTGTATAATCAAAGAAAATTGTAGGATAATTATATTTAAGAAAAAATGAATTTTTAATGGATGATTCGTATTTGGGGCCATATTAAGAAAATATCCATTCTCATCGTGGTAGTTGCTTAGAATTTAAGAAAAATGAATTTATCTCCTATACAATTGATTTTTTTATATAATTTCAAACATATTGGAGATGGGTCTTTTAGCAATATTTTTAAAGCCAAGTCTTTCTAAATTTTCTTGTAATTGAAGAATTTCATTTTGATATCTACTAATGGTCTTTTGGGATGAAGAGATTTCATCTTCAAAAATTTGTAATCCTTCTTCTAATGAATGCTTTCTACAATTCAGATCTCTAACAATTTGATCATAGTTTCACAACTATCATAAAGTTGTATGGACGAAGATGAAGATGATGGGTGAGAAGTGGAGGGTTGCATAGTCATAATTTGTCTAACCCTTTTAGATAAATAAAAATTAAATCGTATCATTTCTCTATAGAAATTTCAAGCTTTGAAAAAGGGGTTTAAAAATCTTTTTACTTGTTGTAATACATCTGGCCAATAATTATATATACTAGACTTTCTACCATTGATTACTGCAAAGAAATTAAAATTTCTACTTTCTACTTGATTGTGAATTTGTCTAAAATGATTAGCTAGAGTATTAACGATATCTAACTTTTGTTTAAAGTCACGTGTCATCCAAAAATTATCTAGTAGACAATGCTCTCTTTTTGGAAGTCTTTCTAAATTATTTCCTTTGAATCGGAGATTAGATCTTTGTGGGGCCACTCTTAGAGTGACATTTCCAAAGTTCATCATCAACAGATCCATCTGTACCATAAAAATAATTGATTAGAAAATTAATAACTTGTCTACTTCAATTATCTGGTAAAATATTATTTTTCTCATGTATGTATGCTATATTGATTTTATAACTATTCATTATTTTATGCAATTTTAACCTTCTTTTATGTCTTATTTTATCAAAAAAATTCTTTTTAATAAATTTTACAATGGCTTTACAATCTGTTCTATAGCGAATTCAATATTTAAAAATAACTTAAAAGCTTTTTATATTATGTATAATATCTATTATTTCATAAACTAAACTAGTTAAATATCTTCATTTTATCTTATATTTTCCACTAGCATATTCACAAATATTTTTTTTTCCTTTCTATCACTATATTTAATTGGTTTAGAAAATAAAATTCTTCCACATCCTATTTCACATCAATCCGTTTCTATTATTTTACATTCACTATCTAAAGGTAATTCTAAAAGTGGTAAATTTTTAACTTATTCTTTTATCTTTTTAACTAACTCTATTTTTGACTCGTTAAAATATTTTTGTTCTTTGCTAGATAACTTGGTATACAGTGGTCATACTTTCTTTTCTAAATCTTTAATAAAGTGTCTAGCATAATTTAAAATTCCTGAAAAAGCTTGCAATTTTTTAATTTCTTCAATTTTATTTGAAAACTGCAGAATGTCTATACTATAGTGATAATTCCTAAGAATTTAATGTCTCCTAAAAATTTAATGTCTCCTAAAATTATTCCTAAGAATTTAATTTTTTGTTTATTTATTTCTTTTTTTTTACTTATAATTAAACCATTTTCTATAAATTTATGTAAAATTATCTAAATGTTTCATATGTTCTTTCTGATTTTTATTATGTACTAAAATATCATTTATATATACACAAACAAATGAAAAAGAATTAAATATATAATCAATTTTTCTTTGAAAAATAGAGGGTGCATTTTTTTTAATCCAAAATGCATGGCTAGCAATTATCTCACAAACTTCATATTGCGAATGAATAATAGACTTATGATCATCTAGTAGATTCACTTTTCATGAGCAAAAGAATAATATTTTTTTATAACACGTTAGATCTTTAAAATTATGCTATTTGAGAGCAAGTAATATTCTACGGGAATATTAAAATATAAAATTATACTTTATTCAAGAAAAGCAAGTGTAAAAAAATATTACTATATGAAAAATTGTTCTTGAGCAACAATAAAATCCTTCTTCGAATATTTATATGCTTAGGTTTTTTTTCCTCCTATGATGTAATATTATTTTGGAATATTAATAGAATTATAAAATTTTATTTTTTTTCAAAGAAAAACATTATACATATCTAGAATACTAGAAATTTAAAGTGTATAGTTGTTCTTTTAGGAATAATACAATATTTTGCTAGATATTGATATGATATAAATTGCGGTTCGTAACGAAAGCACAAAGTATCTTAGAATATTTAAGTATAAAATCATACTTTCTTTGAAAATAATGACATCATATTCTTAGAAAATTGATGCATAGTAACTTATATTTCATTAAGAGCAATAATAAGAGATTTTTATAGAATGTTGATTTAAAAATTATGCATTTTAAGAGCAACTTGCAATCTCCTTTCAGATTGGTGACATATATAAACTATTGTTTCTTCAAAAAGCTACAAAATAATATTCTTTTGGAATATCGATATTTATAAATTGTATAAATTGTTTCAATTTTAAAAGTAATATCACAATATTTTTCCAGAAGTGTGATATTAATACATTTATACTTTTCTGGAAAAAAAAATAAGAACAATTTTTTGTCAAAATATTGATATAAAACTATGATCTGGGCCACGATATTCTGCTAAAATATTAAGATATATAAAATTTATATTTCTACAAGAGTATTAACACAATATTCTTCAAAAACTTATTTTAAATAGATTATATTTTACCAANAAAAAATTTTTATATTTTTTAAAATTTTTTTTTTTTTTTTTTTTTTTTTTTTTTAGGAAAAACACAATTTAAAATCAGATATCATGATGTTACACTCTTCAAGAGCAATAAAATATTTTTTTCTTCTGTTTTTTTTTTTTTTCAAAATATAAAAAAAAATTTATAAAATCATTCTTCAAGAATAATAATAATATAATATTCTTCTAGAATACAAATTTGTATAAATTTATGCTTCTTAAAAATAACGATACAATATTCTTCGTTAATATTGATATACAAATATTTATGTTTTTCCGTATTAACAACATAATATTATACAAAATTTCAATGCATATCAATTTATTCTTTTAGAATATTTCCATGTATGAATTAATACTTTTTATCATAATATTCGTCTAGAGTAATATGAAATAATTAGAAATAAAATTCAATCAATCTACATATAATTATATTGTATACCATATTTGTCTTTAGTAATTTGAAGTTAGAAGAATACAACTTTTCTTTAGGGCCAAAATAAAGATCACATAGCAAATTCATTTGGCTAGAATTTGATGATTTTCTTTTGAGACGCTCACTCATTTTTATTCAATTGACCAGGACGTCATGTTGATAACGTATTATAAATTAGAAAAAAAAAAAAGTAAAAGGCGTCAATATATAGACTTTTATTTTTTATTGAGAACCAAAATTCTATATTTATAGGTAAGAATTAGAGTTGTAGGGGTACATTAATAATTATTTTACAACATAAAGGCATATAGCTTTGTATACAAATTTTTTCCTTCTAACATGAAAATCTATAAAAGTCACATGAAGTTGAATAAAAATTTGAAAGTCTATAAATGCAAATTAGAAGAAGATTTTCATTGATTATGTAGAAGCCAATAAAAGTTCATTAATTATACAAAAGTCAGTCACTTAAAAAGTCAATAAAAGTCAATAAAAGTTCGAATTTAAACACCCCTAAGTATTCTATTTTGAATGACGCGAGATTCAATCGTGATTTTTTATATTCTAATCCGTTCTTACTAGCTAGAATAAATATTAGACTACAAAATTCAAGCTCAGATATTACAATTATGAGATGATCCATGACTCTTCAGCATATACCCAGACGTTGGATTGGTCATGTCAAATGCTACATTTGTCACGTAAACGTGCTTGGTTCGCTCATCTTTTGGAATTCTTTCCTACTCATTTAAGAAGACATTTTTAGCATTTTCACTCCTGCCCTCTTGGATCATTGTGATAGTTGAACTCTTATTTGTAATTTAAGAATTAAAAGAAAATATCTATTTAATATTCAATTACTTAATTAATAACGTCTTCAATTTGGTTTTTATATAATTCTTCATCAATCTCAGTGGAAATTTATAATGCTTATTGAAAGACAAAATGGAGACCCCACGACTTTTCAAGGTTCGATAGCTCCATAAACTTTAGGAGAAAAGTTGTAGACACAATGGGAATTTAACTATGATAATATCCTTTGTAAGTGGTAAAGTAATAACATCTAATTCATAATAAAAAAATACTTTATTCCATCTCTTAATACTATTACAATTAAATAGTATTTTAAAATATAAATTTTTGATCCACTCATGTGACAAAGTTTAACTTTCCACCTAAATCTTTTTATATGTTTGGCTAGGCTTAGAAGCTCTTAAAAATGAGGTTTATTTATTTATTTATTTATTTTTATTTTTTTGGGAGCAAACTACAAATTGCTGAAAAAAGTCCTTTTCAAGTAACTTTTAAGCTTAACCAAAACATCTTAACCTGCATCTTAAACATTTTGAATGTTTAAGTTTCAAAAGTGGAAATGCTGAGGTGACAAAATGAATGTCATTTTTTCTGTTGAAAAATTTAAATATCAAGCAACCAGATCAGGTTTTAAGGTAACTTTTTTTAATTATTAAAACATATTTGGATAATTTATTTGTTTTCTTACTTTTAATAAAAAGTATTACTTATTTTCAAAATAATTATAGCTTTATTGTTAAATAAGCAAATCTTAAAGGGGCCCTCTAATTAATGCTTGCTGATAAACATTCTTGTCCATTGATTTTATTTGCACATAAAATCAAGATTCGAGTGAAAGAAATAAAGGAAAACGGATATTTTAAGGACCAAATAGAAAATAACTTTATGTAAGATCATATGTGCATATAAATTCAAGATAATTGTCTCATAGAAGCATGCGTACAACACATATATAACTTGTTAGATGTACTAAATTAAATATGTTTAAACATAACTAAACAAGAAAAACACGTTAAATGTTTATCTAGTTTAACGTACTAAATATATAGAGTATGAGACCGATAGAAGCAATCATTGGTAGAGTTTGGCGACACCAAGAAGGGCTTAAGGCCAAACAAAAGGCAAAGAACCATAAGGTCTAAGATGTGTATGGATTGAGCTCAGAGTCAAACATGTGGAACTACCTAGTCCCGTAAGCATTGAATTAGAAGGATATTGTTAAGTGTGTTAATTGATGCATGAGTCGAGAAGGGCAAGTTTTCAAATGTCAAATTACAACACCAAGAATAAAAATGAGACTAGGAAACAATGATGGAAGTGGAATCAGAGTTTAATGGGGAACAGAACATGATAAGAAATATTGATTACCCCTAATCTTATAGGTTTCATTTATCCTAAATCAATTTGTTTCCTAACAACCTGTCGACCCCTTATTTGTTTGTAGTCATGGCATGATGACTAGGATGGTGATTACACGTGGCAGTCCGACCCATCACGGACGGCTTAGTGGCATTTCGTGTACTTGTTACTTTATTATAGGCTAACACGCAATCTCCAAACAACCAACATACTATGACAGTAAACCTTGGTATATTTTGATTGGTAATGCAATCACATTCTCTTGTCCAATTGTTGTTTTTGTTTCTGTATTCCTAATTTATCACTAGGTCATACTGTTCATTGTACACGTACACACAGTTAGACAAAGATAATTTATTTAGTCGAACTTTAAACTCATCGAGAATAAGATTTAGTGCCCTACAAATAATTTCTCATGTACCCTGCAAATCTTGTCTAGTTCTATTTGTTTGAAGTTTGTCGTATTTAAAATATATCACTTCATGAAAAGTTTAGGGTATGACAAGAAAAGGTGGCAAAAAGGTCCTACAATGGGGTTTCATGTTTACTAACTTTTGATTAGAAATGGCCAAATTCTTAGTTATTTACCGTATCTCTCTATGATTTGTTTATTAATGGTCGGTCTCCTTCTAGAAAACATGTAATCAAGATTAGGTTTTTACCCACAAAACATTAATGAAAGGACTAGGTTTACCAATTTTTTGTTTTCACACTACTGTAAACAATCTTAGGAATTGAGCACAAAATCTATTCCAAATTATTGCACTTACAAATATTATAATATTAGAATTCATAAAATGCTTTGTTCTCTAATAGAATGGTTGTCTGTCTTTATTTTTGTGGTCCCAAATTTGAACAATTTGTTTTGAAAAATGAAGGGCTTGAGAAATGGCAAATGAATTGAATATTTGATTTGTTTTCAAGATTATTTGTATCCCACTTTTTTGTTTGTTTGAAGAAAACACAATGCTCCAATTTTCGTCAATCCTTGACATCATGTCCAATATAAGAAGCGAAACACTAAATGTCAGTTTATATTCAATTGTTATAGAGTTGGCTCATATATTTGTTTTGTTATTTTGTTGAGTTCGTTGCTATATCTATTAGAAGATTCAATACAAAGATTTAAGCTTAACACTAGGGGTGGCTACTTTTTCTTGGAACCAAATGTACTAGACAGAAATCGAATTCAACCACACAATTCGAAGCAAGTCAATTTCAGTTAAAAATTTAACCGATTTCAAGTATAAAGCTAAAATGAATCGAAACATCTTAAAAATGACAAATTTGATTTGGTTTGGCTTCATCATCGAACGTGGTTCCATGTATAGAATTTTAGTCTAATTCTTGAATTTTCTTGAACCGAATCCAATCGTGCCGGCCTCCTTTTTTGTGAATGACACATGAGTCGCCATAAGCAAAGAAAGGAGGGAAACAAACATTGTAATAATACCCTCTCAAAGATTTGCTATGTAAATATTATCTTGGGGGTCCATTCATGCCCTTTCAAAGACAAGCAAGAAATCAAATCAACCCTATCAATAAGAAATAAAGGTATGAATTGAACGAGGTAAAATTAAACGATAATCATATTAAATGTGTTCACTACAACGTAAAACAAACAAAAAAGCATCATTTCATGCTGGTCCAAACTTTGCCATCATATAGGGAAAAAGAAGACTTTCGGTGTCTTCTTCAACACGTCTACCCATATAAATTGATAAATGCATATTCAAACTCGAACCATTTAAGATTTTAGATGAAATTGTTGAACTCGTTTTTCAGCCAACCAAAGGAATTAGGCCATAGGTCCCCAAGACAACCAATAGGCAAATAGCTCTTAATCCAAGAAAGTAGAATTCCTTAAGAAATTCACGTGTCATATGGACCTCTTTTAGCCTGAGAATCCTTCTAACCCAATCTACAAATTAGATACGCAATGTTTGCTTTTTAGACAACAATGGCTGTCAAAGGAATATAATCATAAAAATCCAAATCATGAAGACAAAGTTGAGCCATGCTAGTGATTGTGAACAAACTAATGCTGGCCAGTTAACACATTCTACATATGGCAACCTAATCCTTAACATGGTATATTAGGAAAGATCTGTAAAGATTGTGTTTCATGGAAAAAGTTGTGGAATGTTGCTTCTTTTTTTTTCTTGGAAAAATAATTACGTACGCATTTTAGACTACTAATATTGAACTTCTTGATATCGATAAAAAATCATGTTAATTTTATTATTATTATTGTTTTAAGCTATTCGATTGGGCTTCTCTTGATAGGTACAACGATATTCCTAATTATTAGATTTTGATATGAGAACATTGTGATTTCTATATGAGTCTTATCTTATGTAAATAATAGTAGTTGATAGTTTTTTCAAGTAATCCTATTACGAATATCATTGTATCCGTCCAGAAAAGCCGAAATTGAATACTGTGATTCCTATATGAGTCTTATCTTATGTCGATAATAGCCGTTGTTAGTTTTTTCAAGTTATCATGTTGATTAAACTCACCTTTTTGAGGTTATTTAATTCAATATGTTACCAATTGTTTTCAAATATTATTAAATTCAAGTAACCTTAGAATGTAGTTAACTAAAGTATTGTCTTTTATTCACTTTTATTAGCCGGGTGTAACAAATTTGACATAGATAACGATAACAAAAAAACTAAAACATGACTTGAACTTTTACAAAATGATGTTTTAAAATTATTTGCATACAAGAAGGTAAATGATTCATACGTACAAGCGTACACTAGGGCTGTCAATGTATTGGATTTTGATTCAAATCCGATGAAATTAATAGGAGATGGATTTAGGGTCTCAATAATCCGATCAAGATTCGAATCCAATAATCCATTAACTAAATTGATCAAATATGGATAAAGGTCAATTCGATCCGATAACACCCCAATCTGATTCGTTATAAATAATTGAGTCGGTAAAATATTTTTATGGCTTGTTATTTGTAACTAAAATAAATAAATAAGAAAATAAAAAATTCATCAAATTCAAAATATAAAAAAGTTGAAAAATTTATAATTATTAAACACGTTTAAGAATTGGAAAAATAAATAAATAAATAAATAAAAGTTGATTTCAACATTATTTTTTTCCCAATTTTTTTTTTATTTCGGATTGGATTATCGGATCAGATATTCAATAACATAGCAAAATGGATATGAATTTAACAATCAAATATCCGTTGGATGATCAGATCGGATCGAATATAGGCAGATCCAGTTCATATCCGATCCATTCAGAGCTCTGCGTACACATGTATGTGTGTGAAAATGTACATGACGTATAGACAATTAGTTCATTGTACATCGATCTTTTCTTTGTGTTCATCATTACAATCAAATATCAATATCTGTATTTCACACCATTTCATGTAAATTTAATATAAAAAATTATATACAATAATAAAACGAATTCACTTTTATAAAATTTTCAAATCCAATGGAAAGTGTGTGAAAATGTGAGAAGATCTATGAATAAAATACTTGCTTGTGACTTTTTTGTTCAACTTGGTTTATGTGGTGATGGCTCTCTCTTTGCAAACAAAAGAGCCCAAAAAGGAAAAACTAAAAAGAAAATCTTGACGAATATCCACCCAAGTGAGCAGTATTCATAACACAGCAGATAAGTTGACTTTCAACCCAAAACCATCTCTTTAAATTCCGTCCTTCCCTCCTCAACTCTTCACCTCTGCCTCTTCTATATATCAACTTAAAGAGTTTTCTTACAACACAAAAAAAAAAAAAAAAAAAAAAAAAAAAAAAANAAAAAAAAAAGCATCAAAAAACATGAAACTCACATCCAAACAAAACAACATTCTTCCCATCAGAAGCTTCACAATTTTGTTAATAGGTTGCTTGGCTATAAAACTAAGCCTCTGTTTCTCGAGTTTTCCATCTTCACTTGAGACACTGAATGTTGAAGGGCATTTTAGTTTTGACAACAATGAATTTGCAGCCAGAGATTTCGGAAAACGGTTCCAGTTCCTTCCATCGGCAGTTTTGCACCCAAAGTCGGTATCTGATATTGCCACCATTATAAAACATATTTGGCAAAAGGGTCCTGGTTCCAAGCTGACTGTTGCAGCTAGAGGCCATGGACACTCACTCCAAGGCCAAGCCCAAGCAGCACAAGGGATTGTAATCAACATGGAATCACTCAGTGGGCAAGAAATGAAGGTCCACACGGGGCGATTTCCTTATGTTGATGTCTCGGCTGGCGAGTTATGGATCAATATCCTGCATGAGTGCCTCAAATTTGGGTTAGCACCAAAATCTTGGACAGATTACTTACATCTAACAGTTGGTGGTACTCTGTCCAATGCCGGGATCAGTGGACAGGCTTTTCGGCATGGCCCCCAAATCAGTAATGTCCACCAGCTCGAGGTCGTCACAGGTTTGTATGAGAAAAACTAAATTAGGGGTTGCTTAAATTATTTGTTTTTGATAATACTGAATCCAACTAATATGCAAGATTACCCTGTTTCTGCGAAGATCATTGGAACATAGAGGTCATTGAATTTGAATTTATTAAAAAAAATTACATCAATCTTGTATCGATTTTTCACCAATGTACACTTGTTGCAGGAAAAGGAGAAGTGAGAATTTGTTCAGAGGAGCAGAATGCTGACCTCTTTCACGGAGTTCTGGGTGGACTTGGCCAGTTTGGTATAATTACTCGAGCAAGAATCTCTCTAGAGCCAGCACCAAAGATGGTAAAAATCTACCAATCCTGCCAAAACACGATTATAAGTCTTTGGAATAACAGAATAGTTTGACAAACTTGTAGTTCAACTGTCAACAGGTAAAATGGATCAGAGTACTTTATTCAGATTTCTCCACTTTTGCCAGGGATCAGGAGCATTTAATAACTGCAGAAAACACATTTGATTACATAGAAGGCCTTGTGATGATCAACAAGACGGGTCTCATCAATAACTGGAGATCATCTTTCAACCCGCAAGATCCAGTCCAAGCCAGTAAATTCAAGTCGGATGGAAGGACTCTCTTTTGCCTCGAATTGACGAAAAATTTCAATCCCGGCGAGGCTGATAAAATAGACCAGGTGAGGCATATCACAATCCCATCTTTTAGTGCATGGTCACAACTATGTAAATGAAAAGGCCTTAATATTCAAATTTATTAACTCTGATGCAGGAAATTGAGAGCATGTTATCTCAATTAAGCTACATCCCCTCAACGCTCTTTATGTCAGAAACTTCTTATGTAGAATTCTTGGAAAGGGTTCATGCAGCCGAGCTAAAACTGCGATCAAAAGGATTGTGGGATCTCCCACACCCTTGGCTCAATCTCCTCGTTCCGAAAAGCAAAATACACAGCTTTGCTGAAGGTGTTTTTGGCAACATTTTAATAGATACAAACAATGGCCCCGTCCTTGTCTACCCAGTAAACAAATCAAAGTAACAACTCATCACAACAACTCGTTCACTCAATCAATTTTTAAAGCTCCATATTTACACATTTATTATTTTTTCAGGTGGGACAACAGAACTTCAACTATACTTCCAGATGAAGACATTTTCTACCTTGTGGCATTCCTTCCCCAAGCAGTTCCCTTGTCCACAAAAAATGACGGCTTGGAACCTCTGTTAAGTCTAAACAAAAGAATTTTAGATTACTGTGAGGAGGCCCACTTTGGAGTAAAACAATATCTTCCTTATTATACCACACAGGAGGACTGGAGGGCCCATTTTGGCCAACAGTGGGAAGTTTTTGTACGACGAAAATCAGCATACGACCCTCTAGCAATACTCGCTCCAGGGCAGAGAATTTTTCAAAAGGCAATATCCATCTTATGACAGGCAAACCTTTAGTATAAAGGAAAGAAAGGACTACAGCACTTTCAGGCAATGCAACGGCTAAAGGCTCAGCTACTTTCTTGTGGAGGGGATGAATTCACGAAATTTAAGAAAATACAGGAGCTGCAATTAGTATATAAATATTAGTTCAATATTTCTTGCACCGTCTCAGCAACTGTAGGTATAAAGAGGAGGCTCGAAAACCAGTTAAGATTCAATCAAAACTTCATCACATATTCATGATAACTTAGCGGACAGCTATGTTTTCAGTTCTGGAAATAAATAGTTTCTTCAATAGTAGAATTCCTAAAGCAGTGGTAACAAAAACTCTTAAAAATAGATTTTTTTTTAACCAATCTCCATAGTGTGAAGGAGAAGAGGAAAAAGAATGCTCAAGACATGAAAAAGTTAAATTGATGCGATTTGCTCAAACATAATCGACCATCTGCAGACCATGGACACATACAAACCAAGAAAGCGATAATTTGAAAGTTTGAGTTGAATCTTCAAGCGGCATCAATTGACCTATTGTCGTGTACAATTATTTAAACTTCATTCTGGTGAAATTCTGTGCTGTGACATGCTACAACCAATGATAGCTAGAATTACACAAAGACCTCTGCTAAAAATCACAAAATAATCTCGCCTAATTCAATCGTATAAAATGGATTAACTTCTTCAGGAATTCTCCTTATAGAGTATGAATTCATTGACAAAATTACATTTTTTTTGTTCCAGATATCTGTGCTTCTTTACTTCCACGATCATCAAATAATTTGGTTTTCATCCCTCCGATTGACAGGATAGCCAGCTGTCATACTGTACAATGAAAGCAAGCAAAAGCTCCTTAGATTAATGAAGACTATCAATGTTTTAACAGAAGTAACAACGTTTTCTTTGCTACAGGTTACCCCAGGAAAAGGAAAGAAAATTATCGCACCATGAGTTTCATATTCTTATTTCCATGATTATCCTTAAAACTCCTTAAATTTTCACATTTTTCCCAGCTGAATTTTATTTGGCTCGACCTTTTTTCATGTTTGTATAAATCCAATTGATAACAGAACATAAAAAAGCTCACGAAGAACACTAACTCAAAGAGGGAGCTTTTGGCTATTCAAATGTTATTGAATCAGCATGCCAGAACAGTTTGAGCATTTGTGCAAACAGTTCAAAATGGAAGCTTCTGTAAGCCAACAGTGCCTTAGGAATAACTCAATGAAAAGATATATTCATACATCAACCTCAATGATCTTCATGTATTAACTGAGGAACAGTTTGCTTTTATATGTACCTTAAAGTTCAAACGATTCTGCTCAAAATTCCAGTCAGAGTGTCACGGATCACAGCTTCACTTGAGCCCCGTGACCCTATCGCAGCCGCAGTTTGCCCCAACTTCGGCCGCACATTGTAAATATTAGTCCATTTCAAGTTGTAATTTCCATTCCATATAATATTTATTTCCATTCTAAAATAGTTAGAAAATAGATAAATTTTAGTATGATTCTTCGGCAAGAAGACGTATACTCGTGGTACTTAGGTTATTTTATCTAGTCTATTATAGGGGATATTAGTCTTTCAAACAATCTTTCAAGCTTTCTAGTGTTCGCCCCCTGCACTAGCCATTTGTAATTTCCTGCTTTCGTCAATTGTAATTTCTTACTTTTAGTAATCAATGATCAATTTCATTTCAATTGTGTTTCAAGCTTTCTAATTTTTGTAATCAAAATCTCTTTCGTCCAGAGAAAATGCGGAAGGTAGTCTAGTGGAGCAGACTACTGCTGCACGGTATCCCTTTCTGTGCTAAGAAGAAAGGCACCCCGTGAAAGTTGGTATCAGAGCTACGGCTCAAGACTCTCGATAAGAAAGCTATGAATCCAATTGGATCGAACACCACGGAGGTGGTGGATCCTCCAAAGATGACTACGAAACAGTGCATGGATGCGCTTGAGATGGTGAATGCTAGGTTG
>CAIGRB010043249.1:7268-53003 GCA_903798255.1 Fraxinus quadrangulata
GTTGAAAAAGAAAAATAAGGTATTATTAAAATAATAGAATTATAATAAGGATATAATCGTCCAAAAAATAATTCTTACTTGATGTATTATTTAATATATTATAGATATAAATGTTTAGGTAGATGAATATTGGTTACTACGTACACGTGGATGAATACTTTCACGTTTTTAATATTATGGATGAATTTGCTTTTTTAAGATTGTTATTATCTTTTGAGATTTTTTTTCGATCGATGATTTTAATGTATGAAATCGGTGTACATAGACAGAATTATTTAGGTTTTATCAACTGGATTTAGTTACTTTTCATACAAAAAAGAATATGATAATGTATTTGTGAAAACATAATGTATTTGTGAAAACATGTCACAGTCATAAAATTAGTGTTCTAAAATACGCGCATCGCATATGCCCACTTATACTCGATGCATTTTCGAAAAGTCCTGTATGTAGGATATGTGCGTGATAATGCTGTCACCATTTTTTTGATCGATAATACACGCTTAAACGTCAAAATGCAATACATTTGTGTTTGAAGAATATGTATACAGTTCAAAGAATGCATAATTTTATTTATTTATTAGTTTAGAATATTTAAAATAATATTAAAATTTGAAAATGTATAACAACAAGTTACATTCAACGCCTTATAGGTCACAAATAGTTACAGTGAACACATGTCCGATCACAAACAATAACAGCTAATATAAATCTGGTCAAATATAGTCAAAGCAAACATAAACCTAGTCACAAACAACAACAATTGATACAGATATTTCACAAACAGTAATAATTATACATACCGATCACAAACAGTAACGGTTAATATAGATCTAGTCACAAACAATCACTGTTAACAAAGACATGGTGATAAGTGTAGTTTCTACACTTATTCGAGGCTATAAATGATGATATTTTGTTGTTTTTTGGATAAAATTCTACCTAATTTATGTTATATTACATTTTGTAGGTAAAACTTTATATTTGATGAAAAATTGGAAAAAAATGCCAAATAGTGAAATAAAAATGGCAAAATTCAAAGTACGAGGACTAAATTTATTATTTGATGCAAAGTTTGGATATCAAATTTCATACTTTGGAAAGACTAAGGAATTAAAAGATAATATAGCATTAATGGTTTTGAATTTGATGCCCAAAATTAAAAAGTATGTGTGTGTGTGTGTGTGTGTGTGTGTGTGTCTATATATATATACATGCATGGAGGAAGGGAGGAGAATTGGAGTTTTTGGGGTTGAAGTCAAAAAAGGCGACTATAAGGAGGGAAAAGAAATTGGATTTTGGAAGCAGACAAGAAATTGAATTTTGGAAGTAAAAACGACGGCTGTAAATATATACACACAAGAAAGGGACTGCTGCTGGGAACATATATACACAGAAAGGTTTTATCAACTGGATTTAGTTACTTTTTGTATAGAAAAGAATATTGATAGTGTATTTGTGAAAACATGTCACAATCATAAAACTGGTGTTCTAAAATACGTGTATATACTTCGCATATGTCCACTTATACTCGATGCATTTTCGAAGAGTCCTGCATATGGGATATACGCATGATAATATTGTTACCATTTTGTTGATCGACAATGCATGCTTAAACGTCAAAATGCAATATATTTGTGTTTGAAGAATATGAATACAGTTCAAAGAATGCATCATTTTATTTATTTATTAGTTTAGAATATTTAAAATGATATTAAAATTTGAAAAATGTATAATTATGCATATGTTTCGCATAGACACTAATATACTTGTAATGTTTAATGCTCAATTGAAACGCGTTGTCTTGTATTACGCATTTTAGAACCTTGCATAAAACAACAAGTTACATTCAATGCCTTATAGGTCACAAATAGTTACAGTGAACACATGTCTGATCACAAACAATCACAATTAATATAGATCTGGTCACATATAGTCAAAGCTAACATAAACCTAGTCACAAACAACAATTAATATAGACATTTCATAAACAGTAACAGTTATACATACCGATCACAAACAGTAACGATTAATATAGATCTGGTCACAAACAATCACTGTTAACAAATACATGAAAATAAGTGTAGTTTCTACACTTATTCAAGGTCCTAAATTTTGGATAAAATTCTACCTAATTTATGTTATATTGCATTTTGGAGGTAAAACTTTATATTTGATACAAAATTGGAGAAAAAAAATGGCAAAATTTAAAGTACGAGGACTAAATTGGTTATTGGATGCAAAGTTTGGAGATCAAATATTGTAGGAAATATTTTAAGTTTGATGAAGTATTGGAGAATAGAATGAAAAAATGCTAAAAAATAGTAAAATCCATAGTACTAAGACTAAATTGGCTATTGGATGTTAAGTTTGGAGATCAAATTTCATACTTTGGAAAGACTAAGGAATTGAAAGATAATATAGCATTAATGGTTTTGAATTTGATGTCCAAAATTAAAAAGTCTATGTGTGTGTGTTTATATATGGTATCATATACATACATGCACAGGGAGAAGAGAGGATAATTGGAGTTTTTGGGGTTGAAGTAAAAAAAGGCGGCTGTAAGGAGGGAAAAAAATTTGGAAGATGTTGTTTTTGATATATATATGTGTGTGTGTGTGTGTGTGTGTGTGTGGACACAGAGAAGAGAGAATACACATACAGGGAAGCAGACAAGAAATTGGACTTTGGAAGTAAAAAACGGCGGCTGATAATATATATATACACAAGAAAGGGATTGCTGCTGGGAACATATACACACTGAAAGATTTTATCAACTGGATTTAGTTACTTTTTGTACAAAAAAGAATATTGATAATGTATTTGTGAAAACATGTCACAATCATAAAATCAGTGTTCTAAAATACGTGCATATACTTCGTATATGTCCACTTATTGCCCACTTATACTCGATACATTTTCGAAAAATCCTGCATATGGGATATGCGCGTGATAATACTGTTACCATTTTGTTGATCGATAATGCATGCTTAAACGTCAAAATGCAATACATTTGTGTTTGAAGAATATGAATACAGTTCAAAGAATGCATCATTTTATTTATTTATTAATTTAGAATATTTAAAATAGTATTAAAATTTGAAAAATGTATAATTATGCATATGTTTCGGATAGCCACTCATATACTTGTAATGCTTGATGCCCAATCGAAACGCATTGTCTTGTATTACGCATTTTAGAACATTGCATAAAACAACAAGTTACATTCAACGCCTTATAGGTTATAAATAGTTACAATGAACACATGTCTAATCACAAACAATCACAGTAATATAGATCGGTCACATATAGTTATAGCTAACATAAATCTAGTCACAACCAACAACAATTAATACATATATTTCAAAAACAGTAACAGTTATACATACCGATCACAAATAGTAACTGTTAATATAGATCTGGTCACAAATAATCACTGTTAACAAAGACATGGTGATAAGTGTAGTTTCTACACTTATTTGATGCCTTAAATGATAATATTTTATTGTATTTTGGATAAAATTCTACCTAATTTATGTTATATTTTATTTTGTAAGTAAAACTTTATGTTTGATGAAAAATTGAAGAAAATAATGCAAAATAGTGAAAAAATGGCAAAATTTAAAGTAAAAGGACTAAATTAGTTATTGAATGCAAAGTTTGGAGATCAAATTTCATACTTTGGAAAGACTANTCTCTCTCTTTTTTCTTGTCTCCAATTCAAAGCTATTAATGCTATATTATCCTTCAAGTCCTTAGTCTTTCCAAAGTATGAAATTTGGATTCCAAACTTTGGAAAGACTAAGGACTTGAAAGATAATATAACATTAATGGCTTTGAATTTTATGCCCAAAATTAAAAAGTCTGTGTGTGTGTGTGTGTGTGTGTGTATATATATATACACGGACGCAGAGAGGAGAGAATAGATATACAGGGAGGCAGACAAGAAATTGGATTTTGGAAGTAAAAAACGGTAGCTGAGAATATATATACATAAGAAAGGGACGGCTGCTAGGAAGAATTATACATAGAAAGGAGTGGACGATTGCTGGAAGATTAATGTACACGCATACACACAGAAAAGGGTGAGAAATGAATGAGCAGCTACTGATATATATATATATAATAAACACACACACACACACACAGGGGACGACTGCAAGAGAATATATATACACAGAAAACAGCTGCTGAAAGGAAGGAAAAAATATTAAATTCTTTTCTAAATCTCTATTCAAAGAATTCAATGATATATTCAAAAACAATTTCTTGTATTTATTTTTCCATTATGAGAAACTAATTTTCACATTAGGAAAAACAATGTAGTCAACTTGTGATTATTTATTCTTCTATCCAAAAATTTTGTGATTTATTCATACATAAGTTGGTTTTATTATGAGTTTAATGCATTGAAATCATTAATTACTAATTTGATAATTATGTGAGTCTCTTACGAATCAAGAGGTGAGTTTGAGATTTAGACCATATAGTAAAATTTGGTAAATTAGTATAGCGTGTGGAGATACCTATACTAATTATTACGGTTATAATATGAATTCTTACGACTGGTCTTTCGTTTAACTAATGTTGATTCACATAAATATATGGAACTGAATTACTTAAATAGGCTCGATGAGAACTCGAGATACATAAATTGAATACAATAAAGGAATTTGATCGAATATTACATTAAGTTATAAATCTTGAATTAAGATTATGGTGATCAATAGATGAAATTATTATGTCCTGATATTTATTCCATATTTGAGTCTTCAATCAACCGTTGTTTGCAAAATTTTGATATTTTCAAGTAGTTAAAAATAGTTAGAGAAAAAAAATCACAACTATCATAATTCTTTACTTGTTTTTATCAAATAGGAGTTAAAAAAATTAGATTAAATCTTGAAGTATAGTTCTCGTGGAAACGATATCTGAACTCAAAAGTCCATTATATTGCTTGTTACGATATCGTACATTTGCGATATAAAAAACGCAACACATGGTCACAAATAGCACATAAAACATATACAATAGGTCACAATCATGATAACTTTTTTGAAATATACTCCTATTAAAAACTTACGACCTGCTCACAAACACTCTTTTTAAAAAAATATATGAACATATTAACACACGCATAGATACAAATCGTCACTGCTAACACAAGCCTGGCCACAGATAGTCATAGTTAACATAAATATGGTCACAAACAGTTACAATTAACACGGTCTTGGTCGCAAAACAATCACTGTTAACACAGACATGTTCTCAAACAACACATAAATTGAATATACTTGATAGATGTTGATGCAATTGAAATAAAAATTCTTCAAAGCTACGTGACTCAAAATTAACAGGAATGAAAGAAGAATAACTTGATTTTGATATGTGGAGATTCAGATTTAACAGATTGTTTAGTCAAGATGTTCTGACAACTCTAATTGACTGAATCTCTCAAAATCAATGATGACATTATGACTTAATTAGTGGAAATGTGTTGATGAAGTAGAATCGTCAATTTATACGATAAATTGTTGGAGATTTTGTAATGAAATGATGAATCGTGTTTAGATAGAAAAAGTGAAGAGGTAGGGATGAATGTAAGGTGAGAGAGGATATATGTGAGGTGCGAGAGCTTGTTATAAAAAAATGAAATAAAACCTATATTTTAATATGAAGATAATGATTACTAACTACCCTTATTTAAGTTACAAAATACATCTTACTATTATATTTATACTAAATTAAGACGTGAATTTTGAAACTTTTCTCCAAGTTTAGTAATTGTGGAATGATACTCTTCATGTATAGTAATGTATTTTTGCCTAAAAATTTTGATTCTTTCTAAATTTATAGATACTCTCTATAAGACATAAGACGCTTTTTATAAATAAAAAATCTCTTGAAAATGCTTTATATATCTCCATTATATTTAACAAAAAGTCCAAATTGTCAATTATTATAATCATATGTATATAATACTATTACAGACGCTAAGTTAATTATCTCTTTAACCACAATAAATAGTATAAAATATATATATTCAATTAATTTAACAACAGTTTTCTAAAATATACAAAAAAATTCTGAAGAGCATCAACCTACTCAACTCTAATCTCTATAATGAACACAAGTTGTCATTGGTAGTTCTCTTAACCTATTTATAGAGGCGAATTCATCCAATGCGATTCTACCAAAGTCATAGAAGGTGAAAAAATGGTCATTTCTAAGTAATTATCTCGATCAATGTAACTGCAGCAAAGACGAGAAAGAGAGTGCCACCAATGTAAGCAATAACCTGTTCAAGAGACAAATGTTGACTTTTTATCAGAACATGTAAAATGAGTAGAAACATCGCAATCAATACCAGTGAATATTTGATAATCAGTTTAAATGAGAAATTGAGAATTAATTGTGTGATAAATTCTCAAGCGCAGTCGTTATGTATGAAAATGGGACGAGCAGCTGAAATCAAACATATCACATCTAAGGATATGTTAAGTTGAGTGTTTATTTTTGTCTTTTGGGGTACATGCCACTGTTCGACTGTTAAATAATGACCACCAAGCCACGTGATTCAGAGGACAAAATTTCCAAGATGAGGGATACTAACGTGCAAAATGCAATCAGGAAAATGTCATTATGCAAGGCCGTAATCAATTGACAGAATATTGTGTTGATAGGGTGAATACTGGTTCATCTACGTGTATACCATGTTGATTGATTAATAAAGACAGTAAGCTAACCTTCTCGGATAAGTATGTCCCCAGAAAAGAACCTCCTAGAACAGCGAGCTGCAGATATAAATTGGTATTAATCAGCAAAATATGCATATATGACCGTATATGAAAAATTTCTATTTATGGAAAACTACCAAGGACTAGAGATTCCAGAGCTAGATGTGTATTAAGCGCGTTTTATTGCAGAACTGCTTAGAATTATTTTTGTGAGTTGCCATTAATTACGGTCCTATGGAAATATTGGCGGGCTATGAAACTTGAATTTACCAATGTTGCAGCTCCGTGACCAGCTAATGCCCCCGCAATGACTCCAAGAGGCGACGAGGCGGCAGCAAGGGCTGAAAGAGAGCGTATCACATTAATGCTGGTCCATAAAGAATGCAACTTGCTTGGTCTAAAACAAGTAGCATATGTGCTGTCCACATAAAAACATGGCTACTTTGAAAATAATTCAAAAGTTCAATGGTATCATGTAGGAAGAAAAATTACTACTAGATTTCCACGCCTCGTGTTCAGAATGATTCAAAGTCTTATTTTTTAGATGGTAGTTTGTACGATTCCTAATAGTGTAATATTCTAATCTAGAAGGCTTTTTCTTCTGAAATGACAAGCAAGCAAGATTTATTGCATCGCAAAGGAGTCTGATATATGATGCTGTGACTGTAAAAATACAAGCAGCATCCATTTTTGTTCTTGACCTGCAAACTTCGTCTTCTTAACTAGTTGATGCACAAAACTATGAGAAATTCTAAAAATTTTATATTCTGGTTACTGAATTTAGATACTATGTAACAGAGTTTTCAACTCACCAATCGTCGAGAAAAATGATTTATCACCCCATTCAGCAACAAAAACTAGCAGGAAAGTGCTGAAGACTGTGTTTGCAGCAGCCAAAATACCCGCACCAGATCCGGAAAGTTCTGAAACTGCCAGCTCTGCCTGGGATGTAAAGCAAACATTTCTAAAGTTAGAAGTGTGAGCTTAGCAAACTAAACAATTGTGGCATCTTTAGTGAGATAGATTAAATAGTACTCGTTGGTATTAAACAAATAAAAATAGTTAATAAACATTATTAGTATGATATAATATTGTATATCAAACATGCACTTGAAGGACGAAGGGTTCGGGGGGGAACCATTTGCACGCTTGGTCTTCTAAATACGACGTGCAATATAAATATTGAACATATCAACCTAGATAATCTACTTGCTTCTAATTAATACATTTTATGCTCCATTACAATCTACGATGCTTTTCAAAAATTCAACCCTTAAACATTGTGAAGACACGACGAATCCTCTGCAAATTCTCATGAATATTTAACAATTCAGTAAATTATTAGTGCATGAAAAGTTGGAGGAACTCTGAGTGATAATTCGTTTACCAAAGAAAGGAGAAAGAAAGTTTATAAGTTTAATTCCACACTTCGATATGTATAATGGACTAATTTAACACTGAAACTCTGATAAAGATGCAGGAATGTGACTGGAAATCTTTATTTGTGATAAAATTAAATTAATCGCTTTTGCATAAATGCAAAAAAAATGTTAAAAGTAAAATTTCCACTTGGATCATAACCATAGGATACCGTGCAACTTGGAGTGCAATTTGCTAATTCATGTAACAGCTCGAACTCGTAAAAACATAGCATCAGGATTGATTTTGGCTGAAGTCTCAACTAGATCTTATCATTAATTAGCAGAAGATTCACCTCCTTTTGTTCTTCTTCTGCTTTTAGGCCATCGCCGGAGGATGCTTCAAGCAAGGATGAAATACCAAAATATACCTGTGATCCGTCAAAATATCCATGCATGTGAGTCAATTCAACAAAATTGAGGTTTTTTTTCTCGAGGTCATGTACAAATGTCAAATGGTCCATGGGGTTTTGGTCTGTTCTATTCTAGCTAAGGTTTCAAATCCCAGGATTACCAGAAGACAAACTGCAGCAAGATCATCAATGGGCAAATCAGCATCACCAAACCTGCATTCAGAAACCATGAAAAGTTGAAGTCTGATATGCACGTTTACATCAAGGCTTGTGAAGGAAATATTTCAAAAGAATATGCTAACTAAAAAAAATGAAGGATTCTGCTGGTAATCACTTGCATAAGCAAAGGGAATTAGTTATTCATTAACAGCTGCCTCACATAAAGATTATGACAGAAAAAGCAAGGTAAAATAATTCATTTAATTCCAGAAGTCATACAGGTGTAGATATGCTGGTATAAAAAAAATAATTACTGAACAGGTAAAAAAATATAGCATCTCTTAGGATACAGGATGCAGAACATAATTTTATAGTTTTTTACTTCCATGGACCTTATGTCCCACAAATATTCAGTTTAACCTTTTAGCCCTTTTTCTATTTCAGAATTGGAGTGAAGAAAAGTGTAAAATTGAAGCATCTGATATGGAGTTTTAGCAATATCGTATATAGTTCCCTTTACTTCCAGAATGTCATATTCCAAATAGTCCTAGCAGAAGAAATTACATTACTGAAGTTTTTACTGGTTTACTGAGGTAATAATAATGCAGAAAACAAAAATCAGGTACCAATGTGATAATATAAACTCAACTTGATATAGCTCCTTAAATATATATAATATAGAGATGGTTAACCTGAAAGGGAGTAAACCATCAACAAAGTGAAAAGTTCGTCCAAGAAAAACAGATATGATAGTCATTACCCTGTTCACGATACAAGAAGCCAACTGTGAATACAAAGGAACAGACGTTACTGCAATTTCAAGACATGTACAAAATATTAATGTCCACGCTGAAGATAAATAAGAAATTTATCATGGTGTAGAAGTATTTTGATTGTTTTTGAAGATTGAATATGGTGATTTTTAATATTCGAAGAATATCCAAGACTTCTGAATGGTCCTCAAGTCTGTCCAAACAAGAAACATAGGCTCCACGATTGTAGAACTTCAAAGGTCTATCTGTTAAGCATTGCACCATAAAAGTAGCAATCTATAAGGCTTGACTAGCAATCCGCATGGGAACTTGGTTAATCTTGGCTAAAATCTCCATAATCATTTCCAGGTAATTTTTAAAGGTAAGAAATATTCGGTTCCCATATTTTATAAATATATGACAACATTATACTGCCAACAGAAGGAATTTGTGTTTAACCACTTCATGTAGAAGCTTAATCTCTTAGAGGGGAGACAAATTTATCTATTGAAATTGTCTTCAACACTCCCCTCGTGTGTAATCAGATTTATAATTTAATCAGGGCCTGATATGTTCACGATTTTCATAAATGAATTGCACAAAAACTGAAGTCAGGACCCGTTCTCGTTTTACTACCATATTGAACCACCTCATATGAAGACTTGAGCTATTAGAGAGGGACAAATTTATTTAACTAAATTTTATCTTCTAAGATTTTCATTCATGATAATCAACTTCTGAGACGTTCACTTTTAGATGGCTCACTATATTACAGGGTAAATACAAAGACCTTCCTGGTGACCAAGCCTACACAAAATAACTTACGCAAGGGCTCCAAAAGTCCCAAGAAAGACGACAGCGGCCGAGTTCCTAGCAGCTAAAAGTGCCTGATCAGGACAACAAAAATCCAACTGTTACCTTACAAGAGAGTAGGTTAGCAGAGACATAATAACATAGAATACACATGGCAGGAAAAATTTTGACTCGAGGAAAGTAATCTTTTTAATCATTTATTCATTATTGCCAGAACCTGAGTGGAGAAAGAAAGGGTCGATTGCATCCTTATCAAGTAAGAGGAAATATCACTAGGTAATTTCTCATTGTATTATATACACGGATAGAATTTTGTTTATCTGCAAATTATTGCATTTTAAAATGAGGCCTGCAGAATTTTTCCATGACCAAGATGCATAGAGACTAACATTTGTACAAGTATATAATCAATACATTAAGTATGAGAGAACTTCACGAACCCTCTAACTGGATGTTACTAGTATCTTACAGCGATAAAGAAGGTTTTGTCCCCAAGTTCAGAAAAAAATATCAGCAATAATGCCTGCAAAATAAGGATTGCAATAATTATTTTAGTCAGTATTCTCGCAAGAAGGTGAAAAGAGAGACATAACAAAGAAAAAAATGGGGGGAAGGAGGTAACATGCACAAGAACTGTTTCATTGGAATGTAATTTCGAAAAACATAATTGACACCACGTTTATCTATAAAAACGACAAGCTCTAATAACTGAAAGGGCGTCTTTGTCATTTATAAGCAAGATAACCTTTGGACTACACATACAAAAATCAAGCATCAGACTTTCCAGATTCAGAATAATAAAGTATAATAACGATAAAAGAAATAGACACTAAACTCAGACATGCAGATTACAGTGAGTATATATAAACACCTCCAGAAAACAACCACCACGGACTTTAAGAAAATATACAAAAACAACAAATTAGAAAAAGTGATATTTCACTAAAGAAAATAATGCAATGGCACTATGAAAATCATAGAGGAAATCGAGTGAATTATTGAGTCAGAATAACCGAAGTTTCCATATATTTTCAGAGTTTGGTTAAGAAAATTGCACCTAGAGCAACAGAGATTTCATGCATGATAATAGTAGAAGTTACAGGGAGATTTCCTAACTGAAGCAAAACCTGTACTAATATCCCCGAGATCCCCTAAATATGGAATTGATTGCAGTCTGCTACCAATATCTGAACCTGCAATTGCTTGTCGAGTGCTTTGCAGAGTTATAAATCCGCACATCAGCATAAATTTCAAATGACTATGCAATGGAGAAGTAAGAACTAAGAAATCCAAGGAATTTGAGCTTTTCTTCATTGAATTATTTGATGAAGCTAACTTTCTTGTAATATTGCAGCCCACACCAGTACGAGATAACAGGGTAAGGTTGCAACTCTTGCTCTTTCTGCTTTTAAGTTCCTATGCCACAAGTTAGCATTTCATTGAACTTGCAATGCAGGTTAAAAGGTGGAAATATAAAATTAAACAGCTTTTGGCAATAATATATTTAATCCACAAAAATTGATAAAATGGAAAGAAACAAAAATGGAGATAGTATTTGCTATAAGAAGCTTTGATCAAAGACATCATGTATATGTTAAATCATCTCACGTGAAAGCTTGTTACAGAGAAGTGAATTTTATATCTTCATAGTTATATCTTCAACACGTCTCCACACATGGATGC
This sequence comes from Fraxinus quadrangulata, assembly GCA_903798255.1. Classification (NCBI taxonomy): domain Eukaryota; kingdom Viridiplantae; phylum Streptophyta; class Magnoliopsida; order Lamiales; family Oleaceae; genus Fraxinus; species Fraxinus quadrangulata. The sequence continues at coordinate 19,184 of CAIGRB010043249.1, forward strand.
TTAATCATTTTTTTACTCGACGTGAGACACATTAAATTTCACAAATGGATAGCACTGAGACTCAAACCTCAAAAACATGAACTCTTGTGATATCGTCTTAAATCACCTAATCCAAAAACTTAAGTTATTAGAGCAGATATACTGCTTTATTTATATTTATATCTTCAACAATATATAATCATTATTGAAACCACTTCATCTGAGAACGTTGTAGAAAGCACAAACTTATTTATTTAAAGCGCCTTAACTATTTTTTAATCAAATGTTTGAGACATGCACATTGGCAGCTAGAAAGAACATATGACCTCTACCTACTCTATGTTGTGTTTAACAACCTCATTTAAAAGTTTATCGACTTCATCAAGGATAGGACACTGCAAAATGGTGCGTGTGTGCATGGTGGTACAACTTTTCTAGTGCATGAAGGTTTAATCTCAACCTGCTCTGATGCAATGACAGTAGGAGATGGGAACCGAGAACCGCAAGAGGATTTTCCAGCAAAAATCTTCCCTATGAACAAGCAAAAAATTTAGCTACATCTTATTCAGAAAGGTATTACACAAGCTACAATTTGTCATATATGTTTAATTCATCTCACCGGGGAAGGGGATAGGGGATTGTTTACCAATCAGAATTTCTCAGGAATATAATGTTTTCTAGTTATTAGATTTTTTTAATATCGCAAATCTCATAGTTACTCCGAACATGATGACTACTTAGATATTTTTTCTAAGTACACTGGCGATCATTAAACTTTTAGCAAAAATTTCCATGTTAATCACTAAACTTCACTTTGTTCCAAATTGATCGTTGAGCTCAAACTTTGGAAAAATCGGATCAATGAACTCAAAATATTTGTTACAATTTAGTCATTCCGTTCAGGTATGTAAGTTTGGCTAATGGAAAAACTGAAGGGCAGTTCAGTTGGCATATACGTAGATTGTAGTGTCATGTCTTTTGTTGATCAAAATAACTATATAGATGGAGTGATCAAATTGTAACAAAGTTTAAGTTTAAAACCAACCCTTTCCTCTGTTTTCAAACTTAAATTCTAATTATGAAAAGCAAACGTACTTGATTTTTTTGCAATTGGAAAGCCTGGACTGTGAATCATCATAAGAATAGAAATTCGAAAAAATCCAAATCTTGTCAAACCCACAAAAGAGATTGGGCACCTCAATCAATCCCAGTTCAGACCCAGTTAAAATTCCACAGAAGTTGAAAAAAAAAAAAAAGGATCACTACTACAGCACTAAGAAAATGCAAATGCAACCCACTTACTAAAAAAATATCAGACAAATATTAAGAAATTCCTGTATCAAACCAATTCTAAAGTAACATCTAAAGAGAAACTCTATGCTACAATACAGAGGCACCAATGTAAAAATTTTGTATAGCAAGAAAAGGACTTTAATAAAATTACTTGAAAAGTTGGAGTGGGTGGTGAAGAAGAAAGAGAGACGAGGATTTTTTCTCTGCTCCACAAAAGAACAACAAGGAAATGCAGTGAAGCGAACCCCTGGCAGAGTAACCATTTTAACGAAGGGATCCGCTAGCTGCATAATTCAGTTTTTGGAAGATGAAGGGATAGGAGAAAGAATTGTAAGGCGCCAAGAGAAACCATTGAATAGTGGCAGTCTGTAGATAACATGAGAGTGGAATAGTGCAGATTGATACGAGTGGTGCGAGAGCAGCTTAGGTGGATGGTGATTAGAGATATGTGGGCCAGCCAGAAATTGCACTTTTATTAGTCACAAAAAGACTTGAAAATGGAGTTCAGTGGCTAGAGAAAAAAAAAATTGTTTACACCACTTTGGTAGAAAGTGGTTGACAGATAGAATGATATAATATTAGGTGACAAAATGTGATTGGATAAAAAAGTTGATCGTATTCAAAACAATTCAATGATAAAATATCATGTGACATTATGTCAACCATTGTCTCAAGGATTATGTCACTGTAGCACGATTAAAAAAAAAAGGTAAAAGTTCAACCTAGCGACTAGAAGTGCATGAGTTCAGTATTGATTTCATGATAAATGTGTACTTATATTTGAAATCACTTATTTCTAACTCTGGTGGAAGGTAATTAAATGCTTGAATTGTTTGATTGGTTGGTTTTAAGTAAAAACTATGGAACTAAAAGTAATAAAATTGTTCGAACGAACTTCGATTGATATAATTGGACTTTGACTTCTTCAATACTTATCCACTTTAATTTCTATAAAACATATTAAACAATAACTCGATTGTGTTAATGATTGATGTCCCTAAATTATCTGACAATCACTTTTGAGTAAAGTCGAACTTATTTCTACTTATAAACTTCCTGTATTTATGTGAAACTCGCAAATAAACAAAAACAAATTTAGAACAAGCAAACATGGGAAAAGGATTACATAGATCATGACTATCTATTTCTATCCCACGTTGGAACTTAGAACCATGCTTCTTCATGTACAGAAGCATGGTTATACAGAACACCACCATAAAATATCTGTAAAAAATATTATGTACATATGATTTTTCCCTAGAACTTATGTTGAAAGTAGGAAAATACTGATTTTTTTGATTATTTAACCAAATAAAGTAATTAATTACAATATAAAGTTCTTAGTCTGCTAGTTTACCAATACGTCTAAATTAACTCGTGATATGGCTAGTGCATGAAAATTAGATCATGAACGTGTAGGAATCAGTTTTTAGAATTTCAGAATTCGTAAAATTGTATTTACTACAATAAATTAATATCAAACACGTGATATAACGTGGTAAATCCATATGAAACACATTCACGAACCCTCATGACATGGTTATATAATCTACAACAAACAAATGTCTCAAGTATTTTGAAATTACAACATAAAACCAAATTAGAAACAAAGCAAAATTTCCTTATTTTTTGTCCTTGAGACGATATTGTAATTTATGGTGGTGGTTGATTTTAGGTTGCAAATTGTAAGAAGGTTGGGCTCAATATATAAAGGAGAACACCTAAAGGAACCATTCATGTTTAAGTCAAATTCAGCTTTCTGGGAAAGTTTCAAATAAAGAGATTGGGTTGTTCATTTCATTAATCTGACGTCACATTACTTAGCCCCTCTTTGAGCCCCATTTTTTTGGGAAAGTTTCTTGGAATAGAGATTTTTTTGATAATGTATAATTGAAAATGAGTTTCGAAAAAATAATTTTTTTTAAAAATGAGGTTCAAACAAGGGTTTAAGATCAAAGATAAGGATCACTTCAAGCAAGTATCCAATTGATTGAGCAAACAGAGGAGCAAGCGCATTAAGCCCCAACATTTATTTCTTATGCGGTAAAGATAGAGTCAATAAAGGTATCTAAGGAAGGGAGCCTAGTAGAAGGTGGCTCATGGAGACAGCTGACTCATTTTCAATGGAAAAGAATAGCCATTGCTTTCATTATTTGAAAAAAGAGATGATAGGCGAACGTGAACAGGGAAGGGCTTTATTGCGGCAAGTGAGCTTGCCTGTGAATACTAATACTTGTATCCGGCTTGCTGAACAAGAACCTTCCTTCCACTCAAAGCTTTTATTCCACTTGTACCATCACCTTCCTAGATTGCTTCCTTTTCTACTATGCAGGTCGCACTTAAGAAGAAGTGAAGCACCAACAATAGATCTTGGGAGCTTAAGAGGCCTTGCCGCAAGTGGCAGTCCCCACCCCGATCCCAATGAAGAAGAGCACCATGCCTTGCAACAAGGAATCTATATAGAATAAGTGAATCTTAGCCTTCAAGCTGGCGACCCATCCGATAGAAGACATAGGATTCAAGTATGTGTCGTGCTTTCGCGGCCCCTCTACGAATAACAAGAAAACTTTTCTATATTTTATAAGATTCGTCGCTTTTCAAATGAGCTCTTTCCCTCAGGTAATAAGAGCTCCTTGCTAAAGAACAAAAGAAGAGAGTCCATTATCGAATCTCCTCATTGATAGGTAGAGTTAAAAATCAATTAGCTCGAGATTTTTTATTTCGATGCCGGGTTTCGAAAAACTCTCCCTTTAGAAGTAGAAGAGGTAGCCCTTGAGATTCGAAGGTACTTGATTCCTCAGTCGAAGGGATTGAGGGAGGAAGAACTTCCAAAAATGGTGACATGACGTACTCGAACTTGGAATGAGCACGAAGAAATTAACTATTCTTATATATCTTTTGAGTTGTTCTGCTAGATCGATTTGTGTCTTCAACTTAAGCTTCATCCTCATCTTATATTGATTCAGGGTGTTCAAATTTGTGTGTGACCCGAATTCTTTGTTGAAAATAATTGGGAGTTTTAATTAAAAATGCACATTTAATTTTTTTTTATTTGGAATGCTATTGTTGAAATCTCATTCAAGTTTACTTCGTGAATTCTAATTGAAATTCTACTTGAAAGTCCATTGGGAGTATGAATTTGTATTGGACTTGAAGATGACTTTAGAATGAAGAAAAACATCTAGAGAAGGCTTTTGGATGGAGACGAGGTACCTAGGCACCGAGTTGTGGTGCCTAAGCTCCGCTCAAGCAAAACTGGGCAGAAGAGTCGGCATCGCTGCTGGCTTACCTATTTCGCCCCTACGTGATTTTTTCTATTCTACTCCATTTTTGGTATTCTACTTCAACTACAACTCTACTATGAGGGTTTGGACGTCCCCTACTTATACTCTATATATAGTTGACTCTTCATTATGATTTAGTAAGAAGTTAGAAACATTGTAAGCACATAATCTTTGTGTTCTTTCTCCATATTATAATAAAATTTCAATTATACAAATTATTTTATTCTTGTGTTCTTGTGATTAATTATTTCATATTGTGGCTTAAACTCTTTTTTTTTCCAACAAAGTGGTATCGAAGTTATCTGGTATCATCTTTCGCGTTTCACAACAAACTAATATTAGAGTATTTAGTGTTGAAATTTTAGGTATAATGGAAATAATGAAGTATGCTATTTCGCTATTAGATCATAATACAAGATTTTCTTTGTTGCAGGTAAAGTGCGAGCAGTACTCGTTCAGATGGATTTGGACGACGCGTTGTTGGAACTTGACAAGATGCCCACAACTTGGACTATGGAGAAAAAACGATGGAGGGATCGAAATGCTTTATCTCAAATTCATTTTCATCTTTCAAATATTATTCTTCAGGATGTTTTGAAAGATAAGCCAACCATTGTATTATGGTTAAAATTGGAGCAATTATGCATGACGAAGGGTCTTACGAGCAAATTGCATCTGAAAGAACGTCTATATTCTCATCGTATGACAGAAGATATATCTCTTGAATATAATCTAGCTGTTTTTAAAGAAATCGTCATTAATTTAGAGACATTGGAGGAATATGATGAAGAAGACTTGAAATTGAATTTTGTTGTGTTCATCGTCCGCCTCATACATGTCTTTCAGAGACACGATACTATATAGTCGTGATACTCTCACCATCGAAGAAATCTACAATATTTTATATTTAAATGAGAAGATGAAGTATCTTGTATCATATGGAGATCAAGGAGATTATCTCATTGTTCATGGTGGTCGTTCGATGAAAAAGTCAAAATCTAATTTCAAATTTTGAAATTATTGTAAGAAAAAATGGCACTTGGTAAATGATTATTATAAGTTTTATAATAAATCAAAGTCAATTGTAAATAAACAATAAAAAACTTCAGGAGAAGCAAATGCAGAAAATCCTAGCAGTGATGGAGAGTTTCTACTTATGTCTGACTACAACTCCAAATCTGATGAGACTTCAATTTTGGATACAGCTTGCACTTTTCATATGTCACCCAATCGGGAATTTTCTTCAACATATGAAGAAGTTCCAATGATCGGTAATAACACACCTTGTCGGATATCTGGTATTGTTCTGGTTAGAATAGAGATATTTGATGTGACGGTTAGAACGCTTAACGCAGTAAGACAAGTTTCAAATCTGAAGAAAATTTTTATCTCCTTAAGTACTCTTGATTCAAAATGGTATAGGTATACTATTAAAGGTGAAGTTTTGAAAGTTATCAAAGGAGCCCGTGTTGTGCTGATGGGATATAGAAAATTTCATTTATATCTTGCAGGGTGATACAAAATTTTCGAATAATCAGCATATTTTAAGAACTCATGTGGATTTAGAGTTGGTTTATGTACCGTTGAAGTCTAATTTGGGGTCTTTTTTTTTTAAGAATACATCTCAGTTGAATTTTGAAAATATGGGTAAATTCGTCTTGCCACCATTATCGACGATATCATTGTATTCAATTACTAGAAATAGACTAATTTTTGGCCATAAGATCCCGCATGTGTACAATTTTGTTAATTTTGTTGATGTTTTGAATGTGGTTAATGGTGTTGATTCTAACCAAAATCCTTGTTTTGATGTATTTAGTTGTGATTTTGTTACAAAGTTTGTTTTTGCCTTATTTGGTGATCATTAGATCACTTCTACCCTTAATTGGGGGTAACAAAGGTGGAGAAAATTTTCAATTAGAATTTTAATGGAGAAGTTTGTTTATGTTTTTATTGAAGAGTTCAAGTTTATTCCATGCAGCGAAATTTGTTTCCAGGTGGACAAATTTTTTAATAGTTGTTCGTTGCAGTGGGATTCATGTCAAGGTCGAGATGGTTAAAATTTAAGTGTGATCCGAATTCTTTATTGAAGATAATTAAGAGTTCTAATTAAAGTGCACATCAAGAAGAATTCTGTTCGGAATGCTATTGTTGAAATCTCATTCAAGTTTATTTCGCGAATTCTAATTGAAATTCTATTTGGAAGCCCATCGGGAGTATGAATTTTTGTTGGATTTGAAGATGACTTTCGAATGAAGAAAAACATTTTTGCAAGGTTTTTGGACAGAGATGGGGCACTTATGGGCACCGCTCTACCTGTTTCGCCTCTACGTGATTTTTTTTTCTACTCCCTTTTTTATTATTTTAACAACTCTACTATGAAAGTTTGGACGTTCCCTACTTATTCTCTATATATAGTTGGTTCTTTATTATGATTTAGTAAGAAGTTAGAAACATTGTAAACACATAATTTTTGTATTATTTCTCCAAATTATAATAAAATTTTCATTCTTTGCAAATTACTCTATTCTTATGTTCTTATAATCAATTACTTCATTTTGTGGCTTAATTTCTTATTTTATCCAACAAAGTGGTATCAGAGTTATTTGTTATCATCTTCCGAGTTTCACAACACAGGGTCGACACCCATAGGATCAAGGGGCTTCATTGCAATGTATTCTGATTCAGGTGCAAAAATTGCTTCTTATCGATGTAGGAGATTCATAAACAATCTCATCTAAGAGATTAATTCTTGCATTCCAGTCTAACTCTCCTTTCTGTCTGTCACTGGATCTCCACTACTTGACTTGCGACTTGAGCTAGCAGACTGAGCTTTAGCTTGAGCGAGAACGAAGGCAGACATCTCTTTTTTGATATTATAATAAAATCTCAATTCTACAAATTATTTTATTCTTGTGTTCTTGTGATTAATTATTTCATTTTGTGGCTTAAACTCTTTTTTTTCCAACAAAGTGATATCAGAGTTATTTGGTATCATCTTTCGCGTTTCACAACAAACTAATATTAGAGTATTTAGTGTTGAAATTCTAGGGAATATTGAGGTTTTTTTATAATGGAAACAATGAAGTATGATATTCCGCTATTACATCATAATACGAGATTTTCTTTGTTGCAGGTAAAGTGCGAGCAGTACTCGTTCAGATGGATTTGGACGATGCGTTGTTGGGACTTGACAAGATGCCCACAACTTGGACTATGGAGGAAAAACAACAGAGGGATCGAAATGCTTTATCTCAAATTTATTTTCATCTTTCAAATATTATTCTTCAAGACGTTTTGAAAGATAAGCCAACCATTGTATTATGGTTAAAATTGGAGCAATTATACACGATGAAGAGTCTTACAAGCAAATTGCATCTGAAACAACGTCTATATTCTCATCGTATGACATAAGATACATCTCTTGAATATAATCTAGCTGTTTTTAAAAAAATCGCCACTGATTTAGAGACATTGGAGGAATATTATGAAGAAAACTTGAAATTGAATTTTGTTGTGTTCATCGTCCGCCTCATACATGTCTTTCAGAGACACGATACTATATAGTCGTGATACTCTCACAATCGAAGAAGTCTATAATACTTTATATTTAAAGGAGAAGATGAAGTATCTTGTATCATATGGAGATCATGGAGATTATCTCATTGTTCATGGTGGTCGTTCGATGAACAAGTCAAAATCTAATTTCAAAATTTGAAATTATTGTAAGAAAAAATGGCACTTGGTAAACGATTATTATAAGTTGTATAATAAATCAAAGTCAATTTTACATCAACAATAAAAAACTTCAGGAGAAGCAAATGCTGCAGAAAATCCTAGCAGTGATGGAGAGCTTCTACTTATGTTTGACTACAACTCCAAATCCGACGAGGCTTCAATTTTAGATACAGCTTACACTTTTCATATGTCACCAAATCGGGAATTTTTTTCAACATATGAAGAAGTTCCAATGACCGGTAATAACACACCTTATCGGATATCCGGTATTGTTCAAGTTAGAATAGAGATATTTGATGGGACAGTCAGAACGCTTAACGCAGTGAGACAAGTTCCAGATCTGAAGAAAATTTTGATCTCCTTAAGTACTCTTGATTTAAAAGGGTATAGGTACACTATTAAAGGTGAAGTTTTGAAAGTTATCAAAAGAGCCCGTGTTATGTTGATGGGATATAGAAAATTTCATTTTATCTTGCAGGGTGATACAAAATTTTCGAATAATCAGCATATTTTAATAACTCGGGTGGATTTAGAGTTGGTTTATGTATCGTTGAAGTCTAATTTGGGGTCTTTTTTTAAGAATACATCTCAGTTGAATTTTGAAGATATGGGTAAATCCGTCTTGTCACCATTATCGACGGTGTCATTGTATTCAATTACTAGAAATATACTAATTTTTGGCCATAAGATCCCACATGTGTACAATTTGTTAATTTTGTTGATGTTTTGAATGCGGTTAAGGGTGTTGATTCTAACCAAAATCCTTGTTTTGATGTATTTAGTTGTGATTCTGTTACAAAGTTTGTTTTTGCCTTGTTTGGTGATCATTAGATCACTTTTACCCTTAGTTGGGGATAACAAAGGTGGAGAATATTTTCAATTAGAATTTTAATGGAGAAGTTTGTTTATGTTTTCATTGAAGAGTTCAAGTTTATTCCATGCAGTGAAATTTGTTTCCAGGTGGACAAATTTTTTAATAGTTGTTCGTTGCAGTGGAATTCATGTCAAGATCGAGATTGTTAAAATTTAAGTGTGATCCGAATTCTTTATTGAAGATAATTAAGAGTTCTAATTAAAATGCATATCAAGAAGAATTCTGTTCGGAATGCTATTGTTGAAATCCCATTCAAGTTTATTTCGTGAATTCTAATTGAAATTCTATTTGGAAGATCATTGGGAGTATGCATTTTTGTTGGATTTGAAGATGACTTTGGAATGAAGAAAAATATTTTTGGAAGGTTTTTGGACAGAGACGGGGCACCTATGGGCACCGCGCTACCCTACGTGATTTTTTTCTACTCCCTTTTTTATTACTTTAACTACAACTCTACTATGAAGGTTTGGACGTTTCTTACTTATTCTCTATATATAGTTGGCTCTTTATTATGATTTAGTAAGAAATTAGAAATATTGTAAAAACATAATCTTTGTATTATTTCTCCAAATTATAATAAAATCTTCATTCTATCCAAATTACTCTATTCTTGTGTTCTTATAATCAATTACTTCATTTTGTGGCTTAATTTCTTATTTTATCCAACAAAGTGGTATCGGAGTTAGTTGTTATCATCTTCCGAGTTTCACAACACAGGGTCGACACCCATAGAATCAAGGGGCTTCATTGCAATGTATTCTGATTCAGGTGCAAAAATTGCTTCTTATGGATGTAGGAGATTCGTAAACAATCCCATCTAAGAGATTCATTCTTACATTCCAGTCTAACTCTCCTTTCTGTCTGTCAATGGATCTCCACTACTTGACAATACAAGCACTCCTTGTGAGTCTCCTTCATTCTTGTGATGGCAACGAAAGGTCTCGTGGTAGAGTCGCGCATTGATGCGAGGAAAAATATTCGTCCCACTCCCTAATTTGGTGAAATGTTGTTTTAATTCATTAGTATGAATACTTTTTGGCAAAAGTTATAGTACTTTTGTGAAGGTGGTGTGGGGGTGTAAACACATGTTGGGAAGTGGAAGCTATGTAGCTTCGACGCGGTGGTGGAAGTCGTGATAGTGGTGGTTGTGGTGGCGGCGTGGGATTAAGGAAGGAAAAATAATAATATCATTTTAGAAAATTTATTGTGCAAATTTTGAAAACGTGTGGTGGTGGATTGTGGGGTAGGGATAGTGGCGATGGCTGACTAGTCGTGTATTAGGGTAGGAGTTGGGGAAGAAGACCTTTTTTCTTTCCTTTATATTCTTTTGTTAATTGTATTTAATGGTGATCTATTTATAATTTTTGAAAAGATTTAGGTTCTTGTTGCAATTTTGCCTTTTACACACAAACCTAACTTTTTTTTTTTTTTTTTTTCTATTTTTCAACGACATATTCTCTAAAAAATCACAATTTCAAAATTTATTTTTTTTCAAATAATGAGACTCAAACAAGGGCTTTGTTATATGATCGTTGAGATATCTTTACTTTTTGTCTATCGATATGCCTGTTGCACGACTTTGTGACATTTGTTTAAGCCCATGTTTGATAGAATTTTCTGAAAAGAATAAGTTTTTGAATAATGAATTTTTAGAGAATGTGTGGTAAAAAAAAAAAAAAATTGGACTTAAGTGAAGAATATTTTATTGTGAGAACATATAATTAAAAATGAGCATGAAAAAAGAAAAAGATTTTGAAAAGAATGGTTGCCAAACAGGGGCTAAATCAAGTTTGCGTTGACGATTATGCCAATAAATTTCTTATGCAACAATTAGCGTGTTACTTCCACAATTTAGGTCATGTTTGATAGATTTTGATTAAATAAAATTAGTATTTGATGAGCATTAATTGAAAAACTAATAAAAGTTATAGATAACGTAAAATATATTATTAAAATTGAAGTTTGACAAATTCAAAATTATAAGGACATGTTTGGTTTGTTTTTCGATTTTCAATTTTGAGTTTTGAGTTTTGAATTTATTATCAATTGTTTATTTTGAGGGTCTATTTTATAATTTCTAAAAATACATTTCGTTTGTCATTTTAAAGATTATTTCTCAAAACAAAAAATTAAAATGAAAGTTTAGTTTGAAATTTTGAAAAATTATTTTATCACATTTTATTCCATAAAATTTGATTGTTTAGTACATTTTAAAATTGATGAATCTTACAATATTTTTTTGATACAAAAGTAAAATAAATAAATAATAAATTGAGTTCAAAGTATATAAAATTAATGACGTGGATTGAGAATATTTTTATTTGAGTTCATTTAAATATATATTTTTTTTAGAATTTTTACTTAAATAAGCATTCAGAGCTTAAACTATTTTTATTTTTATGTTTTATAATTTTTATATTTTAGAAAATTTTATAATTTATAATTTTTATTTTTTTATAATTTTAAATTTTAAATTTTCGAATTTTATATTTTTATGTTTTAGATTGTATCAATTATATATTTCTTAAATTTCATTTTTCAAAATATCAAAAATGCATTTTAATTTTATGTTATAAGTTTATTCTTATTTTTGAAAATACATTTTTAGAATATTAGATCATATACGAGTTTAATGTTTTTCAAAATTAAAAATAGCAAATCAAACGATCCTAAAATTTTATCTAACAAATATTCCAAGATTTTCATATATATCGAATGCATTTGGCCCGGTGAAAGCACGATATTATTTGAAATTGGAGAGTACAGCAGTGGATCTACTGTAGTCCATTTAGCTTCATTTCAGCGCGCCGCTCATGATCGCCTCTTTCTCTACTTTGTTTCCCTCCATTGCACCGCACCTTCCAGTCTCTCTATCTCGCTCTATACACACACGTATATATACATACTCGTCACCACCATATCAATACATACTAATTTATGTAAAGATCCGGTTGAGATTAGATGTGATGGGGAAATGAAGCATGTCGCTCTCTGCCTCTTTCTCACCCAATCAGCTTTCTCAGGTTCTTATCTCTCTATTATACGATGGTAGCGTGCGTTGCACAAACAGCAAATGATTCTGGGCATGTTTTCGAATTTCACGATTTTTTTGCTCACTATTTATTATTAATAACTGAAATTTTGGTTATATTGATGTTTAATGTTTCAGCTTTCAAGATAATTGTTTTTGAAAATGCATTATTCACAATTCTTTGATTAATTTTCGGCGCACTAATACAAAGTGAATAAATATACAGAAAGATGCAGTTTTTCTAGTATCTATATAACAACTTTAAATTCGCGAGTGTCATTAAAACTTATGAGTTTTAAGTGTGTAACATTAAGGAAAATTATATGGGATTATCAAAGCAATGAAAGGACTAATGATTAATGCTTCCATAAATCTTGACATAAAACGAAAAGCATCGATGATAATCACTTAAATCCACAGCATTAAAAAATATATTCCTTGAACATATTTCTTAAATCCCGTCCATAAGCCATCTCCGTACTTGACTATCTTGAACTGCTGGTTTTAGGTAACGGGTAAAGGGGTGGGGGCGGTGAGATAATAAGCGTACATTGTAAATATGTAAATTGTGTTAGCGCTTGTAAACTCCGGCCCTCTTATCATAAACGTATTCATATAGAACCACAAATTTTATCCCCTAAAATAATAACACCATAGATAAAATTACATAACATATTAGAAAGGATATTGAGCCTAACTCAACCCAATAAAACCGGCTTGTTAGGGGAGGATTGCTCTCACCTTATTAATTAGATCGTGTAAATATCATCAGCTAATGTGGCCCTCACGCACAGCGTGGACCATGTCAAACACCTGTGAACCAATCGATATTGGGTACATCCAACATTGCAAAACTGGGACTGCTCTAATACCATATTAGAAAGGATATTGAGCCTAACTCAACCTAACAAAACCGGCTTGTTAGAGGAGGATTGCACTCACCTTATTAAGTGGATTGTGTAAATATCACCAGCCAATATAAGACTCTAATATAGCACAATTACCCCTCTTGACTAATGTTTGTGGATATTCCTTGAAATAACCCAAACTTACCATTAATTTATTAAACCAAAAGTACTTTAATGGGTGTATTTGTGTATGTACGCGCAGGTGATAGAAGATAGAGGGATGCGTGTAATAGTGGATGTGATTGAGTGGTGAGTGTATTTATAATGTACATTTTGATTAAGAATATTTCCTTTTGTAAATAGTGCAATTGGTGTGGAATAAAAACTAGAATTCTTGAAACAAGAATAAAGTTTTAAAAAGTAGAAATTATGTAGGTAATATTTTAATTGTATTGAATTGAATTAATTGAAATGATTATTGAAAAGTATATAAATCATTTGTTTATATAGACAAAATAATTCCCTAATCTTACTAATATAAGGAAACTAAACTAAAATCTTAAAAGGAAAGAAAACTAAAATCCTATAAAATCAATCCTATTTGGAATAAGATTATCCTACACCATTCTTTTCTACTTGTAAAAAAACTCGTCCTCGAGTTTGGTTGAAGAAAGAAATCAATCAATCTAGAGGAAAATACTCAAAAAAATTTGTGGCGTCATATATTAACCAAATGTCCAGACTTTTATTATATGCAATTGCATTGAATATTATCACCTTTGCTCCTACATTTCTTGTCTTCTCATCCTTAAAGACTTCCTGTTGGAATTCCTTTAGAAACGATGCTTTATCAATGTCTTATTCTTGAATCCCCTTTGTGCACATATAAGTACTGGAATTTTAAAGTATTTGTCCTTCTCGTGTTCTTTTTTTACTTCTATTGATGTCATCTTCAATGCTACAATTCTTAAACTATTTTCTTTGTATTTGTGCAATTCGTTGGGATTTAGATCGTAGAGAAGATCAACAAAATCTTAATTCTCTGAACAAGCCTCACCTTTGATTCTTTCATGATTGGAAAGTTCAATTCCCCTTTCTTTTGTTGGACATTTCTAAACTTCTTGTTCATCGTTAGGGTGCGACTCGATCTTGGGGTATTCAATTGCAATTTCATCGAAATATTTTCATACTTGTGCTTGTTTTCATTGTCAAATTTCATGTATAAGAAATCAATAGGTCTTGAGTTTTCAAATTGCACATGCTTTTCTATTTCTATTGTAGTATCAGGTCGGTTACATCCTGATCTTGAATAACATCTTTTTTAATCTCATCATATGCCTTATAAATTTTTTTGCTCTTTGTTTACTCTGATATTAGAAAATTGCTCATCAAGTGACACCAAAACAATTTTCTTATCGTATAACCTAAACACGTATATGTTATTTTGATCTATATGAGTAGCATTTATATCATAGTACTGTGGTTGTCTCCAAAGTATATGACAATCATCCATTTGATACTACATTATACTCATTTTCATCTTTATAGCACTTTCCAATTGAAAATAAATTTTACATACCTTCACATTTTGAATATCTTGCCCTTTTTAAATAATAGAACTTGATAGCGAGATAGTATTTTTGGGTCTTCAAATGTAAAGCTTTCACCAATACTTTGGATACCATGTTGTTGTTACTTCCATGTTTTATTATGACATTGCATACTTAGTTGTTGATGGTGCATCGTGCTCAAAAAATCTTCACTATGATAGATTTTCATAGAATCCTTAATAGTTTTTGAGCATTCAAACTTAGATGGGACTCGAGGAAACCTCTAGCCACATTTTGCCTTGTTCTAGGCTGGTTGAAGCAACCAACACTCATATCAGTTAAGATCTGCAAATTTTTGTCTAGGTGTCTTCAAATATATTCATCCATCATTCCCGATTCTGGGCCAAAGTTGGTTTTGCAATCCTCTCATCTTCGAGAGGATGCGTACCACTACCATCATAGCTATCAGCCAAGGCAAACCTTGATCTGATACCAATTTTGGTGCGAAAGCAGAACTTGAATTTTTGAAACAAGATAAAGTTAAAAACTAAAAACTATATAGGGAATAATTTTATTGAATTGATTGAAATGATTATTTGAAAATTGCACAGCCTTTGTTTATATAGGCAAAATAATTCCCTTATTTTACTAATATAAGAAAACTAAACTAAAATCCTAAAAAGAAAGAAAACTAAAATTCTAATCTAAAAGATAGAAGAAGAAATTCTATTCTAGATAAAAAGGAAAAATTAATTTATATTCTAAATAAGAAAGTAGAAGAAAAGAGATAAAATCAATCATATTTGAAATAGGATTGTTCTACATCAGCAATTTTACCTTTTCAAAATGTTTGATCGCTCAATTATATATTTCATGGTATCTTTATATGTATAATACACATAATGCATATCCAATCATTTAATAAAATACCTATGAGCTACTATGTATAGGAAAATTGATTGTTTATCTTCATGCTCAATAAATAAAGTAAATTAGAATGAATTATTCATTAATGCATTCCACTATTCCTTTTCTAAAATATGTGATTATATAATAATATATAATCATTGATATATTTTAGCATATAATTGCATTAATCACATATTTGATTGCAAGACTAAAATCCCCATCTCCCTTAATTTCCTCAAGCTCTTTCTAACATACAAGGCTAAGTATATTCGTAATGCCGCGTACTTCATTCCAAGTTTGATAGGACTGGAATCACAACACGGTCCTAACTACATGTTAGTAAGCTATGAGAGGACGGTATTTATCTTCTTTTTTTTCATTTCTATGTTCATATATTGTTCTTATATTTTTATGAGCCCGCCCATATCGGGAGTCTATGTAGGCAACTTTCGTAAGCACATAAATATAGCTGTATAGAGTTTGACATGTATATATTTTGCTTAATCATCTTGTGGACCGATAAAAAGTCCTAAATTCAGCTTTGATTGATGTTTTCTGGTTCAATTTTCTCTATTTTGTCCGTGCATGATTTGCAGGAATTTATGATGCACATTGATGATTTTCAGTGGGCTGTTTTAAGTTGGTAGGACAAAACTAAAGAAATATTATAGACTCAATGCTGTTACCAACAAAAAGATTGATAAAGAGCTGTACAATGTTTTGACTGTCAATTTTTTTTTTTGCAGATGTGCGATTCTGGGCTCAAATTAAATGAGAAGAGATCAGCGTCTTTAACAGGGCACAAAAGAAGCGGTCGAAGTCAATGCTTGTGGATCGTCAAATCAGTCTTGAATAACAGGAGGTCATCAAGTATCAGTGACAATGGGGCAACTGAGCCTGCTAGGATTCTTCTGCAGAGGTTGTTTGTGGAAACACAGAAACTGGAGGAACAGATAGGCAGAGATCCTCATTCGCCTCTAGTTTCTGAGCTAGGTTTAAATCTTGGTAAGCTGGAATCGGATCTTCAGGTTGCACTGCTGGCCTTGAAGAAGAAAGAAGAAGATTTACAAGATGCAGAAAGGAAGGTATTGTTGGAGTACAATGAAATAAATCGTGCAAGAGGGGACTTGGAGCAGCGGGAGGAAGAAATGGAAGCAGCTAGATTGAAGCAGGAAAGGCTAGAAGATGAGTTAAAGCAAGCTAATATAAACTTAGCTTTGCAAGCTATGGAAATTAGTGATCTTAGGCTTCGTCTCAAGGAGAGGGAACAAGAGATTTCCGCTGCTCAATCTGCACTATCTACGAAAGAAGAGGAAACTGTAAAAATGCAAAATGAATTGACAAAGAAGAGTGAGGAAGCTGCTGATGCTGATTCAGAACTCAGATCCAAGGCCAAGCTCCTGGATGAAGCAAATGGAATTGTGAAAAAACAAGAACTTGAAATCCTAGAACTCCAGAGAGCAATTAAAAAAAAAGAAGAAGAGCTAGAAGTTTTCATGAGTATGCAGAAAATGGAAGCAGAGAAATTGAAAATTGCTGAGGGCAGTTTGGAGAAACAAGCAATGGATTGGCTAGTGGCACAGGAAGAATTGAAGAAGCTTGCAGTGGAAACAGCTAAGCATTCTGGGGAAGCAAATGAAACTATAGAGGAGTTTGGAAGAGTGAAGAAGCTTCTTGCAGATGTGAGGTTTGAGTTAGTTTCGTCTCAGAAGGCTTTGGCCTCCTCTAGACAGGAAATTGCAGATCAGGAACAGCTACTAGAAAAGAAGCTTCTTGAACTTGATGAGCAGAGGAGGTGTGTTATGTCCTATGGAACGAGTCTGAAAGATGCGGAAATCGAAGTGGAGAGTGAGAGAGTAAAACTTAGGGTTGCTGAAGCTCGAAACAAGGACCTCGAAAGGGATTTATCCATGGAGAAAGAGCTTGTTGTTGAGTTACAAAAGAAATTAAATATGGAGAGATCCTCCTTGCAACAAGCAATTCTGGAAATGTCAGCTCTCCAGGAGGAGCTAGACCGTAAGAGTAATGAATTTGGGGAGAAACAGAGTCTTCTTCAGGTCAAAGAGACGGAATTGGTAGAAGCTAGACTAGAGATCCAGCACTTGGAAGTCTGAACTGACTTCTCACCAGCTTATCTTGGAAGAAAAAGATCTGGAACTCTCAAGTGCAAGGAAGATGCTGGAGGAAGTAAACCGGGAGATAGATGAGCTGAGGGGGAATTATGAACAGTAAAGAAAATCAGCTTATTCAAGTGATGTTCATGCTGGAGGAAAAGGATGAACACGTACAGGCAATGCAACATGAACTAAATGGTAGGATACAGAAATTCTCTGAAGCTGAAGCAGTGTTGGAACAGATTGTAGAGGTGACTAATGAAGTGGTTCTGTCAGTAAAGGATGAAAACTATGATGCTTTGGGCGCACATGATTATATCAATCACCTTTTGTCACCAGAGAAATCTGCTGATAATTTCAAGTGGCAAAAGAAACAGCTTCAAACTGAACTTGGATTTACCAGAGAAAGTTTGAGAATGAAGGAAATGGAAGTTCTTGAAGCACAAAGGGCCCTCATCATTAAAGACAAGGAGCTAAAGATGGTTCTTGGCAAATTGGACACCAGAGAGCAGGAACTAACAAAACTGAAGGAAAAAATTATCAGAGATCATGATGAATTGAAACAGCTTTATGCTTTGGCACAAGAAAAAATGGGCGAAAAGACTGTTGGGGACCGAGTAATTAAGGAACTCCAATTGGAAGCAGCACAAATGGAGATTGAAGCTGCAACCAGCGCGCTTTATAAACTCAAGAGTAATGAGTCGAGGGCTTCTAAATAAATCTATTTTCAGCATGGATGTTGATTATGATACCAAGTTTTTCGAGCACAATGATTCTGACACTAAGATAAATTTGATCGACAACAATGATTGTCCTGGTGAAGTTAAAACAGAAGTTGCTCGACTTTTGGCTTTGACTGAGCAGCTTGTTGATGAGGCCAGCATTGTTCGTCGCACAAGCTAATAGAGGTAATGTCTAATTTGTCGACTAGATGGTAGTGCATATATCTGTATCTAACCTATTCATTGCCGTAGGTTGGGTATATTTGTTCATTATTTTGTACTTCATCCGAATGTAGACTTGTCGGTTGTATCTCCTATACTGCATATTTGATTGTGTTGTGGACAAGATATATTTGAAACAGTTGATTTCTCCTTTCCTTTTTGGGTATCTTTGATTCTTCCAGAACAAGATTTGGGGCTTTAATTTACATGATAACATTACAAGAAGCATTTGCGTTTGTGCAAAAAGGGGGCAATTTGATTACTGTAATTTCAAGACACATTCTTGTGTTTCACAGTGCTTTTGCTGAAATTATAACTGGTTATAATGTGTTGAAATTCCTAATTTAAATGTACGAGAATGAGAAATCAAGGAAACATTTGAACTGATAAGCTGTAATTTTGAATGTGAAAATCAAGGAAATATTCAAACAAGTTATAATAATTAAGAGATGACGTATCACTCGTAGAGGGGCTTCCAAGTGTTGGGACGTTATTTATGGTCATTCTCCTTTCTTTTGGCTTTGTTAGTCATTCTTCCAAAGTAGCGTCTCGCAAATTCATCCCTCGCCCTTATAATGAGCTTCTGAGCATGTCCATGTAATACTCAGTCAAAAAAGGAGAATGGAAATATTCATAACTACCAACGTCCCATAAAAAATGCCGATGTTTTCGTGATAGGGTAATGCCTGTCAATTGTCCACTCTTATTCTCCTTTTTACCTCGGTAATGCTAGACGTGTCATAGCTCGAGACTTAAAAAGAGTCCTATTGCTACTTTGAAGGCTAAAGAGCATTTAGAACCATAAAAAAGAATGAGAACATTCATACAAAATGGCAGTATTTCCTGCTATAACAACGATGTCAACGGGTTTGTTAGGTGCTCTCATTTTCATTTTCCGCTGAATGTAAGATTGACGAGAGTCAGGGCCTAAGGACATCAGCTTGGGGCAAGTATCCAAGGCAAAGAAGGAAGAAATAGAATCTTGTTTTGTTACGCCTAAACATAATGTCAATTACGTGTTGTCGTCCTCAGAGTGGGGATGGCTAGCAGTGAGTTCCAAAGACATCTTACTCTTAGTCGTAACTGGGGCTTTTTTACTTAAATCATATTGTACGTTTCCCTTGAAATAATGAGGCACAGATAAATAACATAAATGTAATGTACAACATACACAAGCTCATTGAACATAAATGCATGTTACAACTTATGTTATGCTTCGCCACCTGGCGTCCCACGTGTCTGACCCACCGAAGCCTCCTTAGCCGAAGCCATGTGGAGTGCATAGGAAAGTCCACTAAATCTGGAGCACCGAAGCGGTCCCATGTGAATGGCCCTGCCGAAACCCCTTTGCCGAAGTTAAATTCGAGGCTCTGCCGAAGTGGTGAAGCTCAATGAAGTCAAATCCGAAGGTCTACCACGGCGAGTGACGATCTACATTTGAAGATCTTGAATTCATGAAATCTTGTTGAGATGATTAATTTGACTCTTGTAATGACTAGTATGTCGAAATCTTGTCAATATAGGTTATAGGATGACTGTCCCTTTTTGGAAGCATTTAATGCACCACGTTAGTTGGGTCAAAATTAATGCATAGGATAAGATGCTTTAGTTAAGAAGATGATGCCACATGTCCTCTCATCCATTAATCACCACTTCACATGTAACACTATAAATATTTCACTCTTTTGTGTCATTTAGGGGTAATGCAAACACATCTAGAGTAAATCATATATCCTCTCCTCTTTGACTTAAATTTTTTGTTGATAAAGTAAGATATTCGATCTTGGCTTTTAGTTTCGTTTTTTGTTGATTGTTCTTTTTCGTGTGATTCCGCTTATATATCTTGCTGGTGTCCCAACATATTTGTCTCGGGTTATAAAGTTTATTGTACTCTCAAATTCGAAATATCGTCAACTAGTAATATATACAACATGGTGGAATTAGCTTGCGTGAATACAACTGTGTCTGGTATCTGTTGTCTACATCAACAGTACAAAAAACGAGATCAACAACTTATATACACGAGATCAATGAACATACATGCATGCAGTATACACAATACTTTCAAGAACGACCGTCTATTAACAATAACAAAAGAGCTTGCAAATTTTGACACAGATTTTAAATAAATTTACAGCTTTCCACAACAGGCCAAGTTTCCGAATCATGGCAACTCAGTTTCTGTAGTAGCTTATCTGAAAATGTTGGCAACATTTGGAGGACGCCATGCTGCGTTCTCACCAGTTTCGCCATCGACATGTTGACCATCATTTTGTATTGCTGGATTATGTCCCTTTTTCACCTTGGACCTCCCCAATTTCCTCCCAACACGAAGCCCTAGCTTCATGGCAGTAAACAGACCCCATGCTATTAGTAATGGTCTGACCGCCCAGTGAAAATCCTCAAGATGTTGATACTTCTTCACCACACCTGGACAAGTGTCGAATGACACAAGTTCAACTTCAGCTGGATCAGCCAAGAAGCTTTTGTTTTCATTACTGAGTGTCAATCTACCAGGGAACTCAACCAAAAGGCAGCCATTTGGAAGTATCTGACAAATTCTGCCTGTTGCCCACTCACCATATCTTCTCCACGGCCATTCAAAACGAGGGCTGAAAACACTTGATCTCAGTCTTACGAACTGCCCTACATAGTAAGGTCGTGCCATTTGGAGCTCTGAGTAATTGCCTTTCCAAAGAGTCTCGAGTCCTATAAATCCAACTGCTACATTTCCACCACGGTTGATGGAGTGAAGAATACCCACAGCTGAATGCTTCCTGTCTTCTTTCTTCAAGAGCACCCAATCTCCTGCAGCCAATCCAAATGTGACACGTTCTAATGTAGAAACATGAACTCTTATTGGGTCATGAAGTCCATGCATCCGCACCAAAACAAGTCCATCGCGATCCGTATCACGTTCTAAACCAACTACACTTCCCTCTGGTACGTCCATGTTTTCAGGTTTGCACGAGTTTGGTGACTTTCTAGATCGTACCATGTCACCCACTTGCAGATGATCCTTCGCAAGGAACCACTCGGTATAATTACTACCGCCTTGTTTTTCTCTAATAGTTATACTTCCAAGACCTTTCCAGCCTCCATCCTGGTAAACTGCATTTTGTGAACTGCAAATTGGTAACAATGTGAGTTAGCTTAAGAATACATGCACAAGCCACTTGAAGCCTGAAGAATACAGTATCTGAAAGATAGTGCAGAACTAAAAAGTGGTTCAATGGTCGGGATTCTTGCGTTAAAATCATAGGTGCTGGCATCAGGAGATCATCTTTTTCAAAATTTCAGGAAAAAAAAAAAAAAGTTGGATTCAATCGGAACACTAACACCAACCCCATAATTTACTATCTTGCATTAATCAGGTAGGCCAACACATGAAGATATCAAAAAAATGAGTTTGCCTGGCATTTGTAAATTTTGTTAGTAAATATCTTGGTATTTTCTTGCCCTTGATAAGTTCTAAAAATTATGAGCATTTGATACCATGGGACAGTATTTCTTTCCACTACAAAGATTTGCCTTCCATTTCCCTTTTTAATGTGCAGTAAGATGACCAAACTGTGAACTAAATGCACGGCAACCTACATATTCCTCTGCAATAGTTCAATTTTTATTTAACTTAATGAAACATATATGTGCAGAAGGAACAAGAATACCTTTTAAATGCTTGTAATATGTCTGCCATCACGGGGCGACTCATGAAGTCATACTCAAAACAACCAATAATGACATTCTCAACAGCAGGTGGGAGCCCACTGGGAATATGTGGTTTTTCTTGCTTCTTTACGACCAATTTGTATATCTCATCAATTGATTTACCACTCCAAGGCTGAATGCCAGTCAACATCTCGACTATGCTGCAACCAAACCCCCATGAATCAGTCTCGAAGGATAGAGGACCAGTAACTTCAGGTTGCCATTGTTCTGGAGCCATGTAGTTGGGAGTACCAAGTCTCCGAATCATATCCATACTTGGCAGAGAAACGCCAAGTAACACATAAGGAATTCCTATGTCTCCAAGAATCACCCGGTCATTTTCATTCAAAAGGACATTGAAAGGTTTAAGATTGAGAATAAGAATCTCCTTGGAATGTAGGTTCATTACTCCTTGAGCCAGATCTGCTCCATACCTGTGGAGATAACAACATGAAGATTGAGAGCGTTTTATGCAATAAAAACATTTCACTAGAGAAAAGTATTCATCGACGTGTTTCTCAGATACATTAAGCAAAAATCACCTCAAAACATCACTCAACGTGAGCTTCCCCCCTTTAAGGTGAGCCGTTTTGTCCCCAACTGAGCCCTCATAAAATTTCATAACAATGCATATCTAGAAAGAAATATAGAGTATTCAGAAGAAGGGTTGGCAGAATTTGTTTATTTATTTTTCCTCTCTTTTAAATATCAGTGGAAAGATATCCAGATTCTCAGCATTGTAAAAAAAATTCGAACATACTCACTTTCTTACTTATAACGGAAAGACCATGCAGCCAGCAGACGTTTTCTAAACCCCGACATTTAGAAAGTAAATCCTCCAACTTTACCAAGACATCTTTAACGTCATCTTCTTTAATGAAATGCAACATTTTAACAGCCACTTCATGATACTCTTCATAGTCTTCCGTTGCACGGTGATGTGTTGCCAGCCAAACATCACCAAATGGCCCTCTTCCAATCCTGTGCTTGAGTTTAATTGTTGCTGGGTCGATCCAAGGATGGATCTGGCTAGAAGACGTTACAGCAGTGCCACTACTGTCACCAGAGTCTCTTTCAACAAGTTCAAAGTCAGATATAGACATTGGTCTATTGACAACAACTTGTCCAGCCATTTATCCTAAAGTTTCCACAGCATAATCATTAAGGAATATTGCTACCCGAGTCATAAAAAATATGGAATACCACAGAACGAGATAGAAAAGAAAATGCAACTTTGAAGAGTTTAACTGCGTACGCAGCATGAGAAGCAATTTTTAAAAAAATTACCACGTTAAATCAATAATTGCAAATTTCGACAATTACTGGTATCACCGGACAAAAATTCAGATCCAAGTATATTCAATAGGTATGATCTGCCCTAATGACGCTGCAATAAACGAAAAAACAGACTTCACTTACGATGCATTAAAATAAGAGATATATGAGAAAACCGAGTTTTTGAAGAAACCAAAATATGAACTCCAAGCCTCCAACTAAAATAGTATCACTCTTGGCAGAATTTGTATGCAACACCACAAGAATATTTTAATTTACTTTCTGAAAGTTGACAAACAGTATATTTCACATTTTCAACTTGGAGTTGAAAATCTGCAATTGCTTTTGATGAAATAGTTATAATTAGAGAACAATGTACGAAAAATGTAGAAGCATCCATGATCATCGGAAAATATAACAATCAAAAGAAAAATTCTAAATAACTCAATTCGCCTTCTGACACATACACAAATACATAATGACTCACTGAATTTCCAAAATTGAAAATTCTACCAATTCAATCAAAGGAAACATGAAAATCCAATTCCAAGATGAGTTTTTTTTTTGTTCCCTGATCACAAAATCAAACTTTGTGTAGAAATAAATTAAACAAAAAAGAATAAAATCACTTGATTTCAATTTCCATTTAAAAGAAAAAAAACACAGAACAGCACAGCACAGCACAGGAATCAAAAAGCACAAGAAATAAAAAGACATTAAAGCAAATACAATTATGATACTTACTGATAGTATGGTATGGAGAGAGCTGAAATTGTAATCAAACTGCAAAAAACTGAATTGAGAAAAAAAATATCTACAAATTAAGTGATGAGAAAAGGACTGCAGATAATCAACCAATTTTTTTGCTTTTTATGGTCTCAAATAATGAAGAACTAATTTGTCACAACAAAATTAAAGATTGAAAACGAAGTGATAGAGAGGGGTAGAGAGAGAGAGTAAACAATAAAATTCAGTGAGGAGTCATCTCAACTTGTGGCACGCTAACGTACGCTATGTTCTTTTCCATCTGGAAGAATTATTCAGCAATAAGAAGGAAAATTGCAAAAGTGGTCCCTCAACCTATTATTATTGAGATTTTGCTACATGTATATAAAAAAGAATATATACATAATGGATTATATAATATGATGTGGAGGAAGAAAATTCGATGAAAATGTTAATTATGTTTTAAAATTGATAAATAATAGAATGTCATGTGACATTATATTAATTCATCGCTAACGATGGAGACCATTCAAACCTCTATGAAGTTTTATCGTGTAATATTTTCATGTTTAATTTTAGAGCATTTTCAAGAAATTATTTGTAAAGAGCTCTCATGTGATTGCATTTAATAAACTACATATTTAATTGTTCTACTTTTTAAATTATTCAAATCAAATTGATTTGTCATTAACATATATAAAATATGTTAAATAAAATATAAGATAAATACAAAAAATATTTATTGAAAAAATTAAAATAAAGAATCAAATAGAGAACATTTTAAAAAAGTATAAACAATATCATTCATTAAGTTTAACATTGTTATGTAAGAACATCTTTAAATTACTCTTTATTCATAAAGAGTATCTTATACAAAATAGAAAATATATTTACATTTAGTGTAAATTTTTTTATATTGTTGTTGCCTATTTTAGTTTTTTATTTTATTTTTCTCTAGAAAAGCATTGATTTCTCCTCATATTTTATTTAATATTTTTTAAATTGTTAATGACCAATCAATTTATTATTTTTCTCAAGTGTTAATGATCAATTAATTCAAACATGATTTAAACAATTTGAGTTGAATAGTATTGAATTTTATAATTTATTAAATGCAATCATTATAAAATAAGAATAGAAATGCTCTATTTTAAAAAGTCGAAATAAAGAACCTTTTAGAACTTATTTTATGTATTGTCTTTCTAAAATATACATCTTGTGCTCTTATGGAATTAAATTTTACTTTCGACTTAGACAATTGTTCAAAATTTTGAGAGACATTTTGATAAGGGACGTGTAATAATTTAAGGGAGATTTTAGGTAGTTAAAGCATTTCCAACCGTCTCTTTATGATCAATCAATTCAAATATGATTTGAATAATTAAAGAAGTAGAAATTAAAATATGTAATTTGTTAAATGCAATTACTACAAAGTACGAATTGAGAAGAGTCAAACTCATTCTTTTTATTACTTTATAATTATTTCATTTAATAAGTTACATATTTTAATACTTGAACTTTTTAAATTACTTGAATCATATTTAAATTGATTGGTAATTGATTTATAAAAGAAATATATTAAATAAAAGATAATGAGGTATCAACAAATATTTTTTTTGAAATAACAACATCAAAAGTCAAAATAGAGAACATTATTAAAATGTAATATTTAATCTAAATTTGAAGATGCTGTTTTTGTATCGGAAGTTTCTTGGAGATGGGTTGAGTATTGAATTTCTAAACTAGATAGTATCTTTTACTAAGACACTTTAGTTTTTTATTTTCTTTTTATCTTCAGAAGTGATTTAATTTTGGAGAGACATACTCTTTCCTCGTTTGAATCCCATTTTGAGAGAAAAAAAAAAAATTACATTTTTGAATAATAATTTTTGGAGAATGAGTAGTTAAAAATGAAGAATTTTTTTCGATTTACATGTAATATTATTTTATTGGATAATGTATTATTAAAAATGAATTTTTCATAAAATGATGCTCAAACAAGGGCTATATTTTAGGGAGATAATGCTTAATAATAAGTTTCAAGAGACCCTCTATTCTAATTTTTTAGAGTAAAGAGTGAGGATAGCCAAATTCGCACGCTAGTATTTCTTTATAATGATTGTATTTAATAAGTAACATATTTTAATATTTTACTTTTTAAATTATTCAAAACATATTTGAATTGATTGATGATTGACTTTAAAAGAAATATATTAAATTAAAAATAATGGCAAATCAATAAAGGAATATATATATTTTAAAAATGTTCTTTGTAAATAAAGAGTACTTTGAAAATGTTGTTAAAGTTAAAAGTAGAGCCTATTGAAGCATAATCTCAAGGGTTAACTATCTAAAATAGATAATATCTTACATTTAAAGAGTGACTTGAAAATGTTCTTATACTATAAATTGACTTTGTAGTTATAACAAAAAATCAAGAATTAATTTATTAATTTTTAGAAGTGGGTACCAACTCGCTAATGAGGAAATAGATTAGAGACCAATCACGTAATTTACCCTAATAAAGAAAATTAATTCTTAGTAATGGACCATTTTGTCCCTGCCACAGCAATTACGTCACTTCTCCAATGAAAGACTAAAATTAATGAATGGATAATACAATAGAGAGTGGGTAACTCAAGTGACGTAATACGGCAACATGTACGCTATTATTTCGTCTGGCAAAGTGTTAGAGAAATTTGATTAAAATGAAAGTATAAATAAAAAAAATAAAAAATTGTCACATTTAAAAAAAAGTCTATAAAAAATAAAGACTTAGACGGCAAAAAAACATTCACACAATAAGATGATATCGTTAAAGATTTTACTTAGTGCTATATGAATTTATTTTTAAAAATTAGCAACGTTTTAAATCATCTACATGTATGTGAACGTTCGAATTTTACGTACTAATTTATTTTTAACGTATTCTTGAGTTTTGTGTGGATGCCAGGTCAGCAGTTCTAGACACCTGGCTGGGAATCATTAGGCACAGTTGGCAGCTTAGTTGACACAACTCAAATAGGCGCATTTAAAAAATTAACCTCTAAAATAATACAATATGCCAAATTGTCCCAACAGATAATTTTCTTCTGTTTTGTATTTTCTGTTTTTCTTCAAATTCAATATTTATTTTCTTTTGTAGAACTTGAAAAAGAAATAATAAATAGAACCCTAAAATAAATGAATTTTCTCACTTGGATTTGTATGGTTTTGATTAGTTAGTCTATCGACAGACAGGCTCATACAAGAATAATAATATTATTATTGTATTTTTCAGAAAGAAAAGTTCCAAGTCCTTATATCAATAATTGACACGTGAAAATGAAATAAAATAATTCATAAATGTGTGATTTATCTTGTATAATTATGTTAACTTCGATAAAATCTAACACTCATTCATTTCGTATTCATCAAACTACAGATTTTGATAGTTTTAAGGTATATTTCTAGTGAAGTAGTAGTCGATATAACCTTCGGTTCTCCAATCGACAAACTGATTTAATTTTTATTATTTCATCCATTTATTCTAAAAATTTCCATTTTTTTTTTATTTTTTGTTGAAACATTCTTCTTCATATGAATAAAGTTATAGATGCATCCTTTGTGAAAGTACAACCTTAAAAAACCACCAAAAAAAAAAAAAAAGGTTGTATTCTATGAAATAATTCTTGTTCCAAGATTCTCGAGTCCACATTATGATAAAATACCCTCTACAGTATGAATTCAGAGGAAAACAATAACAACTCTAATTCACAAAGTCTAATGGAACAAAAATTATCTCAAGAAATGGAACCCCAACAATCTAAAACTTGTATATTCTGCATCAGTATCTTAAAATGCAGCCGAGCTTCTCGACTAAGTTAAATACGGGATTTTGAGAAACGTTAGTATGGCTTCCCAGAAAATTATCATCTCTTTCAGAACCTGTCATCTTCAATTCGAAAACTGTATAAATAGAACACTGCAAATGATCATATCCGAGAAAAAAGATTACCCAACGAGCAGATTTAGCAGTTACTTTCCAATGAGCTTGTAATAGGCATACAATCCCGATCCAATGAAACCTAGAAGTTGCCCGATGACATTCAACTGCGATCAAAGTTGATTTGACACTAATAAATAATTTGGAAACAACGAGAAAAACAAATAAGAAAGCATAAGTACTGTCAGTCGAGGAAGGCAACAGAACAGAAACTGAACTCACCAGGTCAAATGGGAGCCCACCGAATATTATCCATCCTAGTGTAATTGTGAAAAGATCCTACATAAGCAGACGAGAACCAAATATTTATAATCGTGTGCGACATACAATGCATATAAGAACGCTGTTTAATGCCACAGAATATATACAAACGTCAAACATGACAGTGCATTGAACTTTTATAAAACAAAAACTGAAAGTCGAAATTTCGTCCATTATACCATCCTCTCAGAGTCAGTTAATTTAAATCTGATTAAATATTTAATGCTTTGAATTGTTGATCAATTATTTTATATGAATTACCTTCCGAATTAGTTTGTGGTTATGTTTAATTTGATGAGTTAATTGTATAAATTGTTCAACTGGAAATTGGCCAAATATAATTTTAATTTACTAATTGTTGTGTATTAATTTGTATAAAATTTTATAAATTGGAATTCAGATTATTGTTGGCAATCCCATTGAAGATCAATGGATGAACTATAACTTGGTTATGTACATTGAACACACACACACACACACATATATAAAATAAAATACGGTCATTATAAGACATTTTCAAATTTAAAAGTATGAGAACTCATAAAAAACACAAGACATTGTAACATTTTTATTATTATGTTATTGTGTTGTTTTAAAAATAATTAAAATCCACAGTTATAACACGTGCATGCTAAAGAACATGTTAATGAACAAACCTTTAAATTACCACAGATTGTCTGAGTGAGTGCTGAATTCAGGGTTGTGTTGAGGAATATACTGTAATTTAGAAAGAAAGCCAGTATGCAGGAGAGAAGCAATACGATCTGTACATTTGAAAACAGAAACTACGTTAAAACATGTAGCATACAAGTCAAAGAATGATGAAAATTTGAATCTGAAAACCTGAGGCACACAAGATAGCCCGTTCAGATATTGACGCAAGTCATCAGTAAATCAATAAAATGAACATTTTTACTAGTTTATGGTGATTTTAGACGTTTGACGAAATTGAGCCTAATATCTAGACTGTAAAATACTCACTCACTGGTGATCAGGCACACAATAAGGAGAATTTTTTTTGAAATTTGCTTCTTGAAAATAACAAAAGAAATTAAGTTATTACTGTTTTAAATAAACAAAAGCTCTGAAAATAACCCAAAATGAGGAATTGGAAGAACATACAACATTATTACATGGTATAACAAACTCGGAGCAAAGCACCAAGTTGTAGCAAAATATTCAAACTGGTGGTTCATTTTGTAGCCAAGTATTACCAGGAAACCAGGTGAAAGCAAATATGGGAAATTCATTGTCATCTCCAAGTCGCCACGAAAAAGTGTCCACAGCAGTAGAATGGGTCCACACAAAATTCCTATATTGTGACAGTAAAATAACCAAATTTCAACTTCATCTAATTGAATATCAAATACTTTGGGGACGTAAACTACAAGGAAAATGGTTAGTTACCATTGCACCACATGAGGCCAAAGCTATTGAGACCACTGGATTTTCCTGAGTGAAAAAATATTTAGTGAGTGTAAAAACCAAGCTAAATAAACATTGTGAACACAAATGTATTCAGTACCAACACGGGATATGGTAGCGAGATATATTGCTGTGGAGATGTTGGACAGGAAGACAACAAGATAACCATAGGAGTCAAATGATAAATCCCGAGCTCCAGCAATGAAAGCACCCAGCACAATCAATGCCACACTGACAACATCTTAATGATTTTTGTTAAGTACAGGAGTCTAAAAAAAAAAATCAATTCAGGTGCATAAATGCACTTGTATAAAAATCTTCTGATGATAATAGATAATATGATAATAGATAATATCAGAACCCAAAATGGAAAAAGAACATTATGAAAATAAAGCTGCAGATCGTTTGTCAGTCAGTAATTCAATCATCTGCTTCTTTCGCCAAAAGTTCACATAAAATTAAGCATTTAATTTGTTTTCTTTACACAACTTTTGAAGTTTTTATTTTGCTATTAGAAGTTAGTAGAAGACTGACAATCCACTCTGATTTTACGATGGTGTATCATTAATTTCTACATATGATTGCATTCTATCATCCACTATCTATATATAGGTAACATGACTATGTCCGAATGAATTTAAGCCAACTCACATAGTATATAGCAGTTTAAGTAGAGAGTGAGAGAGTACATTTGGAATATGGTAATGGCATTTTTTTGGATGATTCATTATTGGCGTGTATTAAGGAAAAAATTAGGTTGAAATCTAGTTCATTATACAGTTTAGTCCTATCAAATATTGCTTATGAAACATGACTTAATAGTAAATCACAGGCTGCTATAGAAGTATGCTTGTAAGGGTAAAATCTTACCTTCCCAGAATAGGACGTGTATATTTCTGCCTCACAAGGACATATTCCACAATCATTGTAAATACAACGGTTGTTCTCCTAAGGGTTGTGTACATGGGTACATTTACGCCTCGAACAGACTCCATGGTAACTAGCTTTCAAGTGAATTGAAAGAACGTGTTAACAATTATGAATACGGACAAACCACAACAGAATGAGCAAACTAATTAGCAATGAATAAAGAAAATACCATGTAAAGCAAATAGGTGAAGGCAAGCGGTGAAGTGTCAATCAACGTCTTTAATGGTACCAATGTTTTGGAATTCTCGCTGATGACAAGGGATTCATTGCTATTAAAAGAAACAAGCTTCCAGCGTCGCAATATATAAAGCCAACAACATGAACATATCATCTGCCTCAAATACAAAGTGCAAATTAATTAGAACAATGCAACAGGTGAATCCACATGCTGTCTTTAGGCATTGAAAATGGAAGTAATGAATCCGTACTCCGTACTTCAAGATGAGATAAATGAATTAGGCATACATGATGAACAGTATTTGTGTTACGAAGTACAAAGAAGCCAAAGAACAATAAATGATGCACACGCCTTCACTGCTGGATCTAGTAGATAGTATATCCTGTATTATTATTGAATTTCTAGCACTGCCAGTAAAAAAATGAAAATAATAAAGATCAACATATTTGGAGTAAACCAGGAGGTTATGAAAGAAGAAAGAAGTATTTTTTTGTCGAAAAAGAAAGAACAAAAGAGCCCAGCAATGCACTTACTTTAATTGCAAAGACTGCAAAACTCAAAAACTAAAAATTCTGCAAATTACGCTGTGTACGGAAAAATTAAGAAACATTGCTTGCTGTTATATTATTAATTTGATATTTTTGGAAATAAAGGTCGCTGAAAGATCCAACCTATAAAATCCCTACTTTAAAATGATGGATTAATAGCCATAATTGACAGTCAAAGTTGACATCTGATGCATACAAAACCTGGAGAAGAACTTAATTTATAACCTCATCTTTTTATTTCCTCAGTCAACGTTCTATAATTGCTTTTCACGCATCAAATAAAAAATTTAGTCAGTAAAGTTTCTGCAACAACTTGATACTGCATAATCAAAAAGGCAGGTCAAACATGTTTAAGTTAGGCCTGCAACAAGAATTTTATCAGACAATCAGCCATTATGTAAATGGGGCTAATAGTTTCTACCTGACACAGGGTGATGACATTAGCACAAGGGAAGTTGTACGAAGAAAGAGCTGCTTTGTTGAATAATATCAAGAGAACTGCAAAATCAGAGTCAAGACATTGCCATAAATGTTGCATTCAGTCCAGTAACAAAAAGTTTTAAAGGACGGCACGAGTAACAGGTGGGACAAGGAGCATATTTGGCAAGGCTTAAAAGGTTTACTTTTAAGTAAATAATATTTTATCGGTCAAAATTGGAAATACGTTATTTATAATGTAAGGTAAAAGTTACTTTCAAGTAACTTTATTTACTTAAAAGTAATAGCATATATGCAAAGGAATCTCTAATATGTACTGAACGAACAGTATTTTACTTAATTCCCAAAAATGGACAAGTTGATCTCAAAATTCTATGTAGGCTGACAATCAGCTCTTGTAAATTAGTTAAAGAATTGCAATTTTTTTTTTTCCCTTCTCAGTGCTCTGGCCTATGTGGTCATCAAGAGTGGACTTAGTTATGGCAGGGGAGGCGAAAAGCCATTTAACATAAGGCAAGGGCACATATAGCCTATGTTTGAGCTCTTTCCAAAACTCATTTCAACCACACATTCTCCCATAAAATACTTTCACACTTAAAACTTTTTTCTAATTTTTTAACCATACATTCTCTAAAAAATCACTATTCCAAAACCTGTTTTCACCAAAAAAAATGGGGCTCAACAGATCCATAGTGATTTCAGTTTTGACGAAAATATGTTAATTAGGAGTTCAGGTAATCCCAAATAAATAACAATCTATTAAAACAAAATTACACCAGTAACTGAAAAAAATTTGCATTTTTACTAATTTTCTTCACATCAGGTGTTTCAAATAAGACTTCAAGTCTTTGACAACAAACAAATCCTTGTTCCAATTAATTTGGAGTTGGCTAGCAGTCCTTTTACTCCCAATCGTTCAGTGTGTTGCTAGGTCTAGATCTAAAACAACTAGATTCTTAGCAATTACAACAACCTTGTTATTAGTCTAAGCCAACCTCTTCTGAATTGTTTTACCGAGATGATGTTTCTCTTATGCATAGGTGCAAAAACGTCCAAACCATCTAAGTGGTCGTTCCATCAATTATAAGGAAACTAAGACACCAACTTCACATAGCTTTTATTTTCTCATAATGATGAAAGTACAGACATATGCAGTAGGTCTCTGAAAGACTGAAAGTTTGATGATCAGTAAGACTCAACACCATGTTTCTGACAAGCCTATGTCTAACTATAACAAAATGCAGTTCAAAAAATGCAACTTTATCTAAATCCAATAGGTAGAAATCAATAACAATTGCCATGGAATTCTAAGTATATTTACAAATTATGGTGCTCGTATGCATATTCCCACAATTTCAATTTCCAAACATTTCCAGGTGAAAAAATAATAGCTAAAAAGAAAATGAAAACATTGGTAAAGAACAGGCAACTGGATATTACCACGGGATAAAAAATTATGATGAATTCCAAGAAAATTGGAAAAACAAGTTTAAAATAACAACAATTCAAATAAGATGAAGAAAAGGCAATAGCTATTTATACACACATTTAAACACAAGTTATGCTCGCGAATTCGAAAATTCTGATTAAATAACTCCTACTAACTTTGGAAAAATTAAACCCAGCCCAAAAACTTCACTTAAAAAGAAATCATTCTGCACCCAAAATCCACAAAGAAATCAACTTTGAACAGAAATCCAAAAACAGAATTCTGGGTCAACTTCCTAAAGAACTCAAATGAATTAAAAATCGATATATAAAAAGAGAACATGCACAAAAAAA